>JASANE010022354.1:0-13674 GCA_030248225.1 Trileptium ribeirensis | reverse complement strand
GTACTTCGTTCAGTTACATATATGTACTATTGTACAGTCCTAATTGCTCGACAGCACTGTTTGGAAACAACTGTAAAATCCCAAGAAATATTCGTTAAAGATGATGATCGTAAACATTATGACTGTTAATACTTTTTTATTTACCAATACAGGGCACCCCACCCAAGTGAAAACAAACTTGCAATTAAGAGTTGCATCCAAGTAACAACTGTATCTGTATTTAATCTAGTTGTCAAGTCAATAGTTCTACTGCGGTGAAATCAGAAGCCAACGTTTCGAAGAGGCTTGGCTGTAGGAAAGTGCATTGCAGGTGACATTTTTTGTAGTATTTACTTGAGCTTTGATGTTTTAAAAGGAAAATACATAAGTTAGTATTTGTTCGCGATTCAAACGTATTTCAAAGTAATCTTGCTTCGTCTAAGGGTTGTTGTGTTAAATCTTCGGAAAATGCTGAAAAACTAAATAGTACTTATAAGTTATAAACAGCATAGATACATATTTAGCACCTCCGAGCTACAGCATTTATGTCGCTATGAATTTCACTGTGCTCATACCTTATCAGTTATCAGTAGGCTAAATAAAATTTCGCATCAACACTAAAGAATGTAGCATCCGAGTATTAAGAACAGGGTAGGTCCAAAACACAAGGTAAGACAGAGATGGGTCCACTGAAACAACAATAAGTAACACCCAGAAATCCAAGTATTTAATAACAGGGTCCAAAATACCAAGTAGGAAAGAGATGGGTCCACTGACACAACAATAAGTAACACCCAGAAATCCAAGTTATTTTAATAACAGAGTCCAAAATATCCAAGGAGGAAAGTTATGGGTCCACTGACACAACAATAAGTAACACCCAGAAACCCAAGTATTTAATAACAGGGTCCAAAATACCAAGTAGAAATGAGATGGGTCCACTGACACAACAAATAAGAGTAACACCCCCAGAAATCCGAATATTTAATAACAGGGCTTTATTAGGTCAGGGTCATCGGCTATTCATGACCAACTTCTACTATTCTCCAGAGCTCTCAGCACATTTGCTTGAAAATGGCAGTCATTCCTGTGGTACGTTATGTTTGAATCGCAACCATGTTCCCTGTTAACTCAAGGTCCGTATCGCTAAACGCGGCGACATGGTATGCCAGCGGAGTAAAGATATTTTAGCTTTAAAAATGAAAGAACAAGAGGGGTTCCTGCTATTACCACGATACATCGAGTCAAAACGGCAGTTGGACGTAACCGCAAAGGAATTGCAGCTGAAAAGCCGACATCTCATCGATTAACAACCACATAGGTGGGATAGATCTTTCGGATCAGATGATTTCGTACTACAGGCCTCGAAAGAGCCTCAAATGGTATGGCAAAGTATCTTTTCATCTGTTGGAAATTATCCGGAATAATGCCCCGAATTCTCTATTCAAAGTGTAAAGGGGCGTCGGCAAATTGAACACAATGTTTGAGAATAGATCATAATATATATCTAATAATACAGTGGTTATCAGAATGGTCAGCTTAGTGCGAGTGACTCGTTTGCCGGTACCTTCCCGAGATAGGCTTCGTCTAAGTGTTACATAAGAGATGCAACGCTTAAGCTATTATATATAAGTCAAGCGCGTGTACGAACACAAATTTTTCAGCAACGCCCGATGACATAAATGTATGTCGTAAAATGTGAATGTATTACAGGCCAAGATGACATCTGATTATTTCTGAACAATATAAAAAGTATTGTATTCATAAAGTCACAAATCTTCAATGCTAAATCTTCTTTATTTTAAAAATATTGTCAACATTATGTTACAACATATAGAATGATCTTGTACTCAAACAACCAAAGTATACCAATCTCGAAAACAACCTACAACATATGGCGCAGGGTGATTTGAGCACACTTCACATTGGAATTTTGTTGTTTTACGCTTATCAATAGGTTTTCTACTTACATCGGTGCCAATCAGCGTTTTGTAGCACTGCATACATTGCCGCTGCTTGAACTACCCCAGGTAATGAAAGTTTTCTACCAATATAACCTCAGCTATCTATGTGTTGAACCCCACTGTATTATTAGATATATATTATGATTGATTCTCGAAAAACATTGTGTTCAATTTGCCGCCGCCCCTTTACACTTTGAATAGAGAATTCGGGGCATTATTCCGGACAATTTCCAACAGATGAAAAGATACTTTGCCATACCATTTGAGGCTCTTTCGAGGCCTGTAGTACGAAATCATCTGATCCGAAAGATCTATCCCACCTATGTGGTTGTTAATCGATGATAGCGGTCGGCTTTTCAGCTGCAATTCCTTTGCGGTTACGTCCAACTGCCGTTTTGACTCGATGTATCGTGGTAATAGCAGGAACCCCTCTTGTTCTTTCATTTTAAAGCTAAAATATCTTTACTCCGCTGGCATACCATGTCGCCGCGTTTAGCGATACGGACCTTGAGTTAACAGGGAACATGGTTGCGATTCAAACATAACGTACCACAGGAATGACTGCCATTTTCAAGCAAATGTGCTGAGAGCTCTGGAAAATAGTAGAAGTTGGTCATGAATAGCCGATGACCCTGACTGATAAAGCCCTGTTATTAAATATTCGGATTTCTGGGGGTGTTACTTATTGTTGTGTCAGTGGACCCATCTCATTTCTACTTGGTATTTTGGACCCTGTTATTAAATACTTGGGTTTCTGGGTGTTACTTATTGTTGTGTCAGTGGACCCATAACTTTCCTCCTTGGTATTTTGGACTCTGTTATTAAATACTTGGATTTCTGGGTGTTACTTATTGTTGTGTCAGTGGACCCATCTCTTTCCTACTTGGTATTTTGGACCCTGTTATTAAATACTTGGATTTCTGGGTGTTACTTATTGTTGTGTCAGTGGACCCATCTCTGTCTTACCTTGTGTTTTGGACCTACCCTGTTCTTAATACTCGGATGCTACATTCTTTAGTGTTGATGCGAAATTTTATTTAGCCTACTGATAACTGATAAGGTATGAGCACAGTGAAATTCATAGTGACATAAATGCTGTAGCTCGGAGGTGCTAAATATGTATCTATGCTGTTTATAACTTATAAGTACTATTTAGTTTTTCAGCATTTTCCGAAGATTTAACACAACAACCCTTAGACGAAGCAAGATTACTTTGAAATACGTTTGAATCGCGAACAAATACTAACTTATGTATTTTCCTTTTAAAACATCAAAGCTCAAGCAAATACTACAAAAAATGTCACCTGCAATGCACTTTCCTACAGCCAAGCCTCTTCGAAACGTTGGCTTCTGATTTCACCGCAGTAGAACTATTGACTTGACAACTAGATTAAATACAGATACAGTTGTTACTTGGATGCAACTCTTAATTGCAAGTTTGTTTTCACTTGGGTGGGGTGCCTGTATTGTAAATAAAAAGTATTAACAGTCATAATGTTTACGATCATCATCTTTAACGTATTTCTTGGGATTTTACAGTTGTTTCCAACAGTGCTGTCGAGCAATTAGGACTGGACTGACCTTAGAACTTCTACAGTTGACCTGATCATAATTACTACTAGTTATTGTTTCTTACATATAGGATAATGATGATATTGTGCTGCAGTAGTTACTGTTTTCGTAAAGAAGTCAAGACTTTTAACAACACTACAGATTTTCTTTCATACATAACTACAACACTGAAGATGACCCAATTTATTGGTAGTCTCACGTTTTGTATAATAGAAATAATATTATATTTGCCGCATGTATCACATTTAGTTGCATGTCGTGTATCATATTTATTATTTTATATTTTTTTGGTAAAACGAAGCAGTCTAGAGGCAGAAAAAGTCTCGTTTTCCAGGCAATATGTTCAGTGCAAATCGTATTAATTATGTAGGGGTTTGATGTGTTAATAAGGCTTTAGTTATTGTTGATTCCTGTTGTCTTCTAAACTTTGACACTCAAAATACATACTATGAGCGATATTTAGAACATATAATATTATATGGAAGGTTTTCGAAATGTATGTATGCCTTAGGATAAAACATTACAGCTATAACATTCGGAAGTGAAATTAGAACAGTGAAAGTCATTTGCTGTATTAATTAAATGTTGTTTGCTTTTCTGGTACCATTACTGTTTTTTTTCGAAGGGTTTATACAAATTTTTTTTTCTAAAATAGTCATTTGTTTTAAATCTTTTTTTGTCGAACCTTGGCGAACACATAGGAATGGATATCCTGACTCAGAAAATTGCGTACAGAATAAAAAATTCTATAAAATGTATTGTATGAGTATTCTTACATGTACATCACTTTAATCACATCTGCTATAAAATATGATGTGGAATCGCTTTTCATGGTTGCATCGTGTGCTTCTAAACTTGATCAGTGCACACGCATGGGTACCGAAGTTGTTATAGAGAATCACCCATAATTTTCGACCTTTTACTTTACAACGTATGGGACGGGAGAGTCCAATCCTATGTCTTTATTACGTATCCTGCATAATCCACTCCTGCCGTACTGTTGATAAAATCATTTAGGTAATATGCTGCTACTGGTTTTCCTGAACGAATGTGCGTTCATTTGATATTTTTGTAATAAATTATGTTATTCGTTCTCGGTTCGTGACCATTTTTATACGTGGAGTGACGTATCATACCTGGATTTTACAACGCTTAATACATCTGCTGCTATCCTTACGCTTGTTATTGCAAATTAGAAGAAGCTTTTGCAAAATGTAATCATGCATGTTAGCGCCGGGTGATTTAAACAAAATTAAAACTTCGGATGCTGTACGTTTGCGAATATGGCCCAGAATCTACGTTCGGCATGTGGAGCCAGAAAAGTAATAGAACGAATTTGTTCGCGCTTTGAATTCTGCATCTAATGGATCAGGCACCGTATGAAAGTGGCAATTTATGCTGTGGTAAACTGAAAGTCTGCGTGGAGCCAGAAATGTAATAGAACAAAGTTGTTCGTGCTTTGAATTCTGCATTTAATGGATCAGACACCGTGCGAAAGTGACAATTTATGCTGTGGTAAACTGAAAGTCTGCGTGGAGCCAGAAAAGTAATAGAACAAAGTTGTACGCGCTTTGAATTCTGCATCTGATGAATCAGACACCGTACGAAAGTGACAATTTATGCTGTGGTAAACTGAAAGTCTGCGTGGAGCCAGAAAAGTAATAGAACAAAGTTGTACGCGCTTTGAATTCTGCATTTAATGGATCAGACACCGTACGAAACTGACAATTTATGCTGTGGTAAACTGAAAGTCTGCGTGGAGCCAGAAAAGTAATAGAACAAAGTTGTACGCGCTTTGAATTCTGCATCTAATGAATCAGACACCGTACGAAAGTGGCAATTTATGCCATATTAAACGGAAAGTCTGCGTGGATCCAGAAAAGTAATAGAACAAATTGATCGCGTTTTGAATTCTGCATCTAATGGATCAGACACAGTACGAAAGTGACAATTTATGCTGTGGTAAACTGAAAGTCTGCGTGGAGCCAGAAAAGTAATAGAACGAAGTTGTTCGCGTTTTGAATTCTGCATTTAATGGATCAGACACCGTACGAAAGTGACAATTTATGCTGTGGTAAACTGAAAGTCTGCGTGGAGCCAGAAAAGTAATAGAACAAAGTTGTACGCGCTTTGAATTCTGCATCTAATGAATCAGACACCGTACGAAAATGGCAATTTATGCTGTGGTAAATTGAAAGTCTGCGTGGAGCCAAAAAAGTAATAGAACAATGTTGTTCGCGCTTTGAATTCTGCATCTAATGGATCAGACACCGTACGAAAGTGACAATTTATGCTGTGGTAAACTGAAAGTCTGCGTGGAGCCAGAAAAGTAATAGAACGAAGTTGTTCGCGTTTTGAATTCTGCTTCTAATGAATCAGACACCGTACGAAAGTAGCAATTTATACTGTGGTAAACTGAAAGTCTGTCACCGGGAAACAGAAAACAGAGATGTGCCTGCTATGGGGTGGGGACGCTATGTGGATATCGGGATGACGAATAGTATAGGTTAAGTTAATGCCTTATTGGGCCCGTGTCACTTTTAGGGGCTGGCCGTTATATCGTTAAAAAGAACAGCTTACAGCGGGGAGTTCGGGGAACGGGAACCCCTGACTTAGTGTAACGCTCGTTTAGGAACATTAGCTTATGCTGAAGCTTAGGCTTAGTCTTAGTATATCGAGAACGGCACAGCATACATTTCACTTCCCCAGTTAAAAGCTACATTCGCTCAATATTGCATCTGATAAACTGAGTTCGTTCGTTGGAATGTAAGTGGAATACAAAATGTTTGATTGGCATACCGCCTTGAAGAGGACTGCAAATAAAAACATAGCTTTTGCAAGATCAGAACTACATTTGTCAAGGTCACCGTAACACCGGTATGAGACTTTTATAATTGAATAGACGTAAATTTACAGCTACTATGAGCTCCTGCTTTCGTTGTAGGTACAGCTGGTGGCAGAGCAGAATTATAAACACAAAAGTGCACCAAAAAATTTAAAAAGGGTCAATGGAAATTTAGAAAACTGAAAATTCGCTATAACAGCACGAACTTTTTGTAGATTTTTATAGGTTTTCAAATTTTAAATTTTATTGAGCCATTTACGGGCCTGTAATGAAAACTGAAATGCACACATACTCTGCAACATACAGGATAACCATAGAGAACCCGACTTAAGCTGCATTGAGGTATCACCAAACAATTCCATAAAACATGTCCGTAAATTAAGACTATTTTGTTAGTCTTCACGAAACATGTTTCTAAAATTTTGAAACGGACTTATTATGACTTATAATTTACAAAATCCGCTCCAGGACTTACACTTTATAAAAAAATTACATAGGGACAATAGATCATAAAAAGTTTTCCTGTCCTATAACGAGGACATGAATTAAATTGTATGCTTTACTTTGAACCCAAGGTTAGGGTTAGTCTTAGATTCGTGTAGGTGTTGGCTTAATACGTTTGACCGTATGGTTAGAATTAGATTTAAGCTGAGTCCTAGAAGCTTAGAGGGACAAGAATTTAATACGATCACTCTAAAGGGAAACAATAGGATATGCTTGGGAGAAAACCTGGTATACTCCAGAGAAACTATTTAATCACATAAGTTGCGAAAATGACGTTTGGTGAAACAGTTAATACAAGTCATTGTTTTTCTGACCTACTTCCAAAATTTTTTCCATTGATCGTAATCGAACCATTAGTGCGGCAATGATAACAGTTGTCGTAAACCAATCGTTGTAGCCAATGTTTTATTTTACCAAGTGATGCAACAACTGGTGAATGTTTACTTTTTTTGACACAAAGATAAATGTAAAACAGTCTACAGCAACATCTGACGTTTAGAGTGTGCATACTTTTATCCAAGACTTAAAACTCTATACAGGTTTTTGATAATATCTCTTTGGTTATAACAAATTTAACTTTGGGATTTATGTTTTTACGTTTATCAATTGACTTAGTTCCGGCATAGATGCATATCTAAGCTGTCCAAATCTCGTGCATTGTAGTGAACCAATATATTGATTTTAGAATAGGTCGGCTGTAAACAGTTCGTCTTTTAAGCCTACAGTTTTTCTGCATTTTCTTCCCTATAGCATGTCTGGATACAATCATAAGTCATCTTATAATCTTAATATATTAATTCTCCGCAGATATCACACAATGAATTTGTGAAAGCCTCGTTATGAAACGAAATAACTAGTTAATAACTAGTTAATATGTTAGTTGATAACTATAACCCGGAAGTAATTAAATTCATTTCATATCGCTATGACCATCATTATGGGCTTATAATCGTCCGCCATTAAAAAATTAGCATAGATTACCAAAGCCCGTCGGGTTAGTTTAAATGGATGGTTCCGGAGAAGGCAGGGTACGGAATAACCAAAAATTTTCTTCATTTTCCTCGACTTTCTCACAATGTCTACGGTTTTTCCCAACATTTCCTCGGAATTTTGTGATTTTTCTCATAAATGCTGTAATTTTCCGCGAGTCTGCGGCCCAGAGGGGTCCACGGAGGGGAGGGGGATGATATAAATATTGCTTGGGTTGTCATATGGCACCTATGAATTTAAACTATATTTAAAGAATATATCACAGCTCTATTTGCGTTCTCTTGTATTGGTGAACAGTTATATTTTCGTTCTTTCTAATTAGCAATAACACCCAAGCATCATCAAAAAATAATAATTTTGCTGCCTCTTACACTGTGTTTTTTATCCTGTGACTGGCCAAAAACACTCGTTTCATTTCTAGTGTCGAGCAACCGTCGGTTTTGAAGTCAAACGCCCGGCTGTTGGCCGGCCGTTAAAAATTATCGCTAGTCGTCCACCAACTGGGCCGCTGGCTAACGGCCGGAAAGCGTCGCTGGGCGACGGCAAATGGATGGCTGACTCTAAGACCCTTCCCTTACTAACATATGAATTTAATATCTGTAAATACTTCTTCAGCATTCGTTCAAAAATCGATTTGTATATAAAGGTTTTACACGGTGTTATAATGCAAGTGCCGAATCTTACACGTCGGCTGACTATAGCTAGGCTGTACTAAACTTAGTGCTGGGCGAAGGTCGGGTTTGAAGTCCAGCATTAAACATTGACGCATACTAGTTTAATAATAAACGCATATTGCATGTTCAAATATGACAAGGTGGTACTGGATGGTACAAAATCTTTGTATGTTGGATTTGAGGATTATATATGCTTCAAAAAGTTTCAGTAGTGCGGTTTATAATTTATATGTTATAATGCGGCGTTCACGTTATAATGTCCCCGCTGTTTGGAACGTTTGCCACCCCCTGTAGTCGCGAATCTACTGTATAGACAGCCAGGATAACACTCATACTGTAAATAAATTGCCGAGTGTGTACGACGCACCCCTAGCTACTGCATTTTTTGCTTTACAGTGTAGTACATACCATTAGCTACCAATATATGTAGATTATGCGGTGTATTAGTCAACTGTGTTGTGTAGTTTTTTTAAATGATCGATATTTGTATCTACACCATATGAAAGTTGATAAAATAATGCCGCACACTGTCCATAAAACTTCAAACAGACACGGTGTGCTTGCAAATGTCGGGAAGTGGTAACTAGCTACCTTTGAAAAAATTTATTAAAAACATGGGGGCGTCTATGACAACCTGTTGTCAACAGCGTGCCTGACACTGTGCGGTGTACATAGGTTCCAAACGTTGGGGACATTATAACATGAACGCCGCATAACGAATAGACCACGACCTGCCCAGCGACGGCCCACAAGTGCTGTCCGATGACTTTCGCAACTGTCATCGGTAGAAAAATGGTAGCGGCCAGCCGAAGAATTTGCGGCTGTTAACGGCCGACAAATTGAAATGGCGGATCGTCGGCCGACGGCCAGAGACAGTCTTCGACAGGTCTGAAGTCAGCTTGCGTTTAACGTGCGTCCCATGGCTTCCGGGGTCGTGGTCTAAAACTATTAGTTTCTGACTAAAAGTAAATATTAACTAAAAGATGTTGGCTAGGAAATTATGTTTAATATTTCGGAATAGTTTTACTCACATTTGCCACAAAGCTTCTGCGAAATCTCATTTATATATGTTTATTCAGCACAGCGCAGCTTCTGGCCGATATTTTTTATTAAATTTAACATTGAATGCTTTTTTGACATATTTGTATTAAATTCTAAATCATATATAAGGCTGAAAATTCCACGTTATTCTGGTAGACATTTAAATCAAATTCCATTTGAAAGTGTTTTTGGCATATTTTTTGAAAAGTTTAATCATATAAAAGCCGGAAATTTTTAACGCTAATTAACATCTCTTAACATCTAATTGATATTTCCATATATAGTTCAGATTTACAAATGAAGAACTGGAATTTACTGTTTTCGTAAAATTCTTTCAAGCTTGCGTCGGCATTGTACTTATTCCTGTGGCTGGGCTCTGTATTGAGCTTATGTTTATTTTATATGATAGTGTTTCGACAACGAAGAGTGGACATTTAGCAGAATAAAATGTCGAAAAATATTTTTGGTTCATATATCACGACAAGGATGTAGTTGCCATAATTTTTATTACGTTTAAATATTACACTTAATATTAAATAAAATAAACTTAAGCAATGATAACCTATTAAAATATTAGTTAAGAATTTTTAAAAATTTAATGGTATATTTCTATACGAGCGAATCTAATTGATTTGGTAACGAGTAACGAGAGATAAAATCACTGTAGGGATGAATATTGTCAGTCTGAAATCTAACATTACGCGATAGTTCACGTATTTTATAAAAGTTGAAAGGCTTACTAAATTTGGAAAAGCCGGAACGTTTGAAAATATACATCTATTGGCACTAGTTCCCTACTATATTGGAGCACCAGTACACTAAATAAAAAATAAGCAATTTTGTACAAAATCTACGGCTTTGTAAAAGAGACGTTTAACCCGTTATGCATTGTAGCAAAAATATGGTCGTTTTTTACGACTTTTGGCTGTATCTAAGCTAATTCTACGACACCGACGATCCAATCAAATTTTCATTGCTTTCCTTGGTAGTTAATGCTTGGCTGTTGTTATTACATAATCTTCATGACGTCCTATAGTCTCTTTCATGGACTGAGGTACGAAGTCGGGGAGGGTGGCCGGGTATCCTGGGGAGAGAATAAGCCAGTATAGGATGGGCAGGGTGTGCTGTGCCGCCTATGTATTTGAACCACCAGGTATTGCGGGTTGGATAAACTGTCAGGGGAGCGGGAAACCGAGGCCTCGAGTGGTGTCTCAGCTTCAGGGAGTAACGTATGAGCATGTATTTCTGCAGTATTCAGTTTTTGTTTTGTTTGATTTTTTGTTAGTCAAATAACACTAATTAAAGGCCAATTATCGCAGTAGTTGGGAATTCTCTGATCGAGATGTTCCTAGTAGGTAGTGGCTTTCAGTCTCCGCGTTATTAAATTGCTGGTTTTGAATTTTTCAGTTGCTTTGGTAGACTCTGTGTAACGTAAAATGCTACTTGAGTTAAATCTGTAGTAGCCGTCCGTGTAATTGAGATTACATTCATATTTGATTTCTAGACACCACTTAACATATGACTGAAGTATTTGTAACATCCACATGACTGACTACTTCTAAACACAAAATATATTGCGGCAGTTTCAACTGTAAATACTTAAAATGAAGTAAATCTAGACGTTTCTTTATTTAACTTGTTTGCTGAAAAATTTCTCGTCAAGTGTTCGTCTTTGAAGCACATAATAAGCTTAATTTATGTATCGCAGCGCGTTCACAGTAATGATTAGTTTAATATGTAAACGCAGTGTCTTCTTTGCATTATACTTCCAGTCATTGGCCTACTACGTGAGTCGATAGAGCTAAGGATCGATAACAAGAATTTGTTTAGCGTTTTGCTCTCAGCCATAATCGTATTTTTTGTGGTCGTTTTTGGCGTTGACAAAGCTATGGTGGTTGGGGGATGCATCACCCGCCAGCTGTTTTGTGTGTGAAATTTTATGAAAGCTGAGACGTAGAAACGTGAAATTTTTATCTCCTTGGGCGAGCACCCGAATTAGGCAAATAGCTATTTACGAATTATCTGTATCTCCCTTACCCGAAGTTTCTGGTTACGTCGATATTTTGGTTTAACCCACTAACATTCCTTCTTGGACCATCGACTGCTTCCAAAATTTTCGGACGATGCTGGTAACCAGAACTCCAGCAGGAAACAAGATAATAATAGCATATAACAGCAGTCAGCTATTGCTGCTATTATTTCTCTATTTTTATTCGCTGTTGTCGCTCATGTAGGTGGAACGACTAATGAACATTTGGTACAGTCAATGCCTACAGTTAAATACAGGGGTGGGTGAACGGCACCCATAATAGTCTGTATGGGTAGGCGGTGGATACTCCTACATATGAATTTTAGGGTTTGCCCAAATATGCTCGGAAGGATATGTCAAAAACATTCACAGCATCAGCACAGTACCATCTATACTGAAGAGTGGCTTCGTGTCAGATTCGTTGTATTAAGCAAACATGAAAACATATAGCGTCATTCTAAATCTCTACGTATAACTGAATAATCAGTTACTAAACTGAACTAATTTATGATGCTAAAATTTGACAATATTTTGTGTCCACATGGAGCATTTTAGTGTATCCAACTGTAAACGTCTGAAACAAACAAACAAATGACATACCAAAAGTAGACTTATATGCTTTTATGTCCGTTGATGCATAATTGCATCAGGTCGCAGTCGGAAGCGTTAACTCATTTATTGTGTTGTGTTTCGGGGCAAGTGGATTGCTATTAATTTGCTATTCGAAGTTCATTAAGGAACCGAACAATTTTTACGTACAACGCTGCTCCAGGAAACGCACAGTCCAGGTTTAGTTCATGGCGCCAACTCATGATCGTTAAACATTGCATGGTATACAAATTCATTCGCTCACAGACGCGTAACCAGAAAAGTTCAACTGGGGAACCCATTCAATGTGGCGGTAAACGCAATATAAGGATCTGAATTTATATAGAGAATATAGGAACTAAAAATTTTGTTATAGGTGTAAACTGGGGCTGCGGGAACCAAGATCAAACTGCGGTGCAGGACACGGCCCTGCCGCGTTGTCCATGACGACAGCCCAGCTATACAGCCTGGAAAATACGTATAACCCAAGAAGATAACATTACATGCTGCGCTGAGACTGTTGGATAGTTAACTTCAACTTGACTTTTTTTACATTACTATAATTCTAATAAGCAGGAACGCAGTACGCCACTCCAAAGTGGGGGATACTGCAAAATTGGGGAGACCTTCTTACGGCAACGTCTGCTTTTCTCCAAAAGTGAAGCGGACCGGTCCCTAAATGATAAGTAACGTTCTTTCCATTTATATCTTGCAGCGCCAATTGAATAGCGTATGTGTTATTGAAAAATACTTTAACTTTTCCACAAAAATTATGAAATATTGGATAATTATAGCCTTAAATAAGATTTCGAACGCCTTGAGCTTTAGCTAGGATTTACAAATTAAAAAGATTTCCAATGAAACGGTGGATACATTATTACAGGGTTCCATACGTTTGCACCTATCGCAGAATCTCCTTCGCGACTACATATGTTGGGAACTGGATAACACGAATAAGTATAGGGAATATAACGAAAATTTGTTAAATTCCAATGTTTAACTGCTAAAAATGAGAGGGTCGATATTGACAGGAGCTCAACCGCGCTAAATCCGCTTTTACTTAAGCTATGTGTCAAATGTTTCCGAGTGTACTGAATAGGTTATATAAACCCCCTAATTCCCTATAGGATGCGATAACATTGTTTAAGATCACAGAAAATAGGTCTAACTACAAACAATACTGCATACTCCTACATTCTATTGACCCATAATTGGGAGTTTTCGTGTTTTAGTTCATGAATGACAGGCTAGACCCATCCAGATCTTGCTTTCTGCCGAATTTAGAGTTTCGTATTACATGGTGTAAAGTCAGTGATAATAACTATGAATGTATATGCCCTTCTTGTATAGTTTTGCCATAATGATACAGATGTTTACGATATATATAATGCAAAATGTGGAAGCCAATTTCTATTGTGAATTAGGTTTAGAATTGGGAAATGCTAAAGACGGCAGCCTTGCCATTTGGTTGCGATTTGTTACTTCCTT
>JASANE010022353.1:0-18477 GCA_030248225.1 Trileptium ribeirensis | reverse complement strand
CATTACTACTTCGTTCAGTTACGTATTGCTTTGGTTATTTTTTGCATTACCAAACGAGCGCCAAAAGCTTTGATGTGTAGTATATATACGTATAGACGTTGCTCTTAATCAATTTTGTTTGATAGTAATTTCGTCGCTCGATCTGTGTAGTAGGTCCCTTAGTTATTGCACAGTATCAAGGATTTGGGATTACGGTGAGCTAACGGTTTTTTTCATAAAAAAATTTATACTTGCTCTGTATTGTTTTGTTAAAGGGATTCCAAAGCTAATGCCGAGCGAGCGAAGCAAGAACTTGACGGCAAGACAATCCACGGCCGTGCCATTCGGGTTCGCTTTGCGACGATCAATAGCGCACTTCGGGTGAAGGAAATTCCGGCATACGCCTCCGACAGTGGTTTCTTGCAACAGGTTTGTAGTCTTCCGTGTTTCAGCGAACGTAACGATATAAGCTTCCGCAGATTAAATAGATGAAACGGATGTGTTATTTGCCGTTGTGTCGAAACTTGGTATTACTCATTTATTATGGGCGTTTGGTGTTGTATTTATGTATATGTATTCATTAATGTGACTGATAGAACGGCTGCTTCTGTGAGTATAGTATCTTGAAACATTTATATACTACACATCAAAGCTTGTGGCGCTCGTTTGGCAATGCAAAAAATAACCAACAATTTTGACAGACTGATAAAACGGCTGCTTCTGTGAGTATAGTATCTTTTTTTTTTTTTTTTTGGGGGGGGGGGGGGGGGGGGGGGGGGGGGGGGGGGGGGGGGGGGGGGGGGGGGGGGGGGTGGGGGGGGGGGGGTGGGGGGGGGGGGGGGTGGGGTGGGGGGGGGGGGGGGGGGGGGGGGGGGGGGGGGGGGGGTTGGGGGGGGGGGGGGGGGGGGGGGGGGGGGGGTGGGGGGGGGGGGGGGGGGGGGGGGGGGGATGGGGGATTTTTGAAACATTTATATACTACACATAGAAGACTTTGGCGCTCGTTTGGTAATGCAAAAAATAACCAACAATTTTGACAGACTGATAGAACGGCTGCTTCTGGTATCGTATTATTGAAACATTTATATACTACACATCAAAGCTTTTGGCGCTCGTTTGGTAATGCAAAAAATAACCAACAATTTTGACAGACTGATAAAACGGCTGTATTTTGTGAGTATAGTATCTTGAAACATTTAGATTACGGATACTGCGTTTATCAATCAAACAGTCAGTTAGCATTTAGCACATTTCCTGGTTCGAATGATTTTGGTTTCGCTTTGCCATAATTCATGAAAAACATTTTAACTCGGCAAATCCATTTGATAGTAAATGCGGGAAACATGAAATTAAGCATTACCTCTTATTATTTACTTACCCGGTACAATTGCTCGAAGGCGGACACATACCATTCAGATTAAGCTTATGGCGAGTAAGTCAAAAATGTATTTGCTTAAAAATTATCATACATTATCAACATACAAAGATGAAGCTTCAAAAAATGACTATATATCACCGTTCGTCTAGAACTTAAATTAACCGAAAACGCAATTGTTAATTTTAAACATAACCGGAACTTGGTTTTATAGGTTTATGTGGTGGTATCTACAAGTGAAAAATGAGGTTCTTTGGTTATCTTTTGAAAAGATAATAAACTTACCGGAACCGGAAGGATGAACCGGAAAAGTTACCCTGAAACGATGATTTGCACCATAGCAATTAAACATTTATCCGACGCAAAGTTTTCGGTCACTTCACCGTATTCCGCAAATAGACACTTCAAAATCTTTCACTAGAAATCTTTCGTTGGAATGCTTCCAATGAATAGGCGGCATTTGGCTTGCTGCTTTGCCGGTTGCGAGGTGCCGCCGTTGCGTCTGCGCCGCCCAGCCAGTCAGGCCCTTGGTGTCGTCTGAATTATGGGTAACGTCCGAGGTCGAGCCTTTGCTTACATCGTCGCGTGCTGAACGCCAGGCTTTAGACGCACCCTTTACTCCAGGAGCAGATTTATCGACAAGTTAACCATTTCTGAAACAAATATGTCATTGTAAAAGAAAAATCTGGAGACACTAGGCACTAATTTCATTATAATTTGTATTACTTCTTTATTCCAAAAAATATCTATAATTTTACTTAAATTTTTATGTATGAGGTAAGCAACTTTAACTAGAGATGGTACAAAACAAGTGCTGAGTGCTCCGGAGATCCTTATGATGACATATTTGTTTCAAAGTTGTTAAACAAAATGTTTAGCATAAAAATCAGTACCTGAAGCTGGGGGTTGGCACGCGACAGCGTAACAAAGGCGGACGTTACCATAATTCGGCCAAGAGCCTGACTGGTGGGGCACTAAACGCACACCTGCGCAAGGCAAAGCGGCAAGCCGAATGCGCCTCGAAAGACGTCGCGACAAAGTTGGAATTTCACTATTGCGGAAATCGTGGAATGACCGAAAACTGCGTCAGATTCGATTTGTACAATGGTGAGAATTATTGTTTAGGGGTAGCTTTTCGGTTTATATTAACTTATCAGTTCAAAACCATACGATTTTTCACTTGTATATACTACTATATAAACCTATAAAACCAAGTTCCGGTTTGTGGAGTTGACAATGCATTTTCGGTTTGGCGGAACAGTATATAGTCATTTTTTGAAGCTCATCTTTGTATATGATAATGTATGATAATTTTTAAGCAAATACATTTTTGACTTACTCGCCATAAGCTTAATCTGAATGTATATTCGCCTTTCGACATTGTACCCGGTCAGTGAATAAATAGGTAATGTTTAATTTCATGTTTCAATTTGACAAATAGAATTTGCTCGTTAAAATGTTTCTCATGAATTATGGCAAAGCGAAAGTACTAAAATTATTTGAACGAGGAAATGTGCTAAATGCTGACTGACTGTTTGATTGATAAACGCAGTATCTAATCTAAATGTTTAGATATATATACTCACAGAAGCACGTTTGTCGAGTTGTTCATTATTTTTTGCATTACCAAACGAGCGCCGAAGCTCATCTATCATATAAAATGTGTACTCACAGAAGCACGTTCTATCAGTCTGTCAAAATTGTTGGTTATTTTTTGCATTACAAAACAACACCAAAAGCTTTGATGTGTAGTATATAAATGTTTCAAGTATACTCACAAAGCAGCCGTTTTATCAGTCTGTCAAAATTGTTGGTTATTTTTTGCATTGCCGAACGAGCGCCAAGCTTTGATGTGTCGTATATAAATGTTTCAAGATACTATACTCACAGAAGCAGCCGTTCTATCAGTCACATTAATGAATACATATACATAAATACAACACCAAACGCCCATAATAAATGAGTAATACCAAGTTTCGACACAACGGCAAATAACACATCCGTTTCATCTATTTAATCTGCGAAGCTATACTCGGCCGCGTTCGCTGAAACACGGAAGACTACAAACCTGTTGCAAGAGCTCATTGGAGGCGTATGCCGGAATTTCCTTCACCCGAAGTGCGCTATTGATCGTCGCAAAGCGAACCCGAATGGCACGGCCGTGGATTGTCTTGCCGTCAAGTTCTTGCTTCGCTCGCTCGGCATTAGCTTTGGAATCCTTTAACAAAACATAATACAGAGCAAGTATAATTTTTTGACGAAAACTGCTTAAGTCACCGTAATCCAAAATCTCTTATATGTGCAATAACTAAGGGACCTACTACACACATCGAGCGACGAAATTACTATCAAACAAAATTGATTAGAATAATGTCTATACGTATATATACTACACATCAAAGCTTTTGGCGCTCGTTTGGTAATGCAAAAAATAACCAACAATTTTGACAGACTGATAGAACGGCTGCTTCTGTGAGTATAGTATCTTGAAACATTTATATACTACACATCAAAGCTTTTGGCGCTCGTTTGGTAATGCAAAAAATAACCAACAATTTTGACAGACTGATAAAACGGCTGCTTCTGTGAGTATAGTATCTTGAAACATTTATATACTACACATCAAAGCTTTTGGCGCTCGTTTGGTAATGCAAAAAATAACCAACAATTTTGACAGACTGATAAAACGGCTGCTTCTGTGAGTATAGTATCTTGAAACATTTATATACTACACATCAAAGCTTTTGGCGCTCGTTTGGTAATGCAAAAAATAACCAACAATTTTGAGACTGATAGAACGGCTGCTTCTGTGAGTATAGTATCTTGAAACATTTATATACTACACATCAAAGCTTTTGGCGCTCGTTTGGCAATGCAAAAAATAACCAACAATTTTGACAGACTGATAAAACGGCTGCTTCTGTGAGTATAGTATCTTGAAACATTTATATACTACACATCAAAGCTTTTGGCGCTCGTTTGGTAATGCAAAAAATAACCAACAATTTTGACAGACTGATAGAACGGCTGCTTCTGTGAGTATAGTATCTTGAAACATTTATATACTACACATCAAAGCTTTTGGCGCTCGTTTGGTAATGCAAAAAATAACCAACAATTTTGACAGACTGATAAAACGGCTGCTTCTGTGAGTATAGTATCTTGAAACATTTAGATTAGATACTGCGTTTATCAATCAAACAGTCAGTTAGCATTTAGCACATTTCTTCGTTCAAATAATTTAGGTTTCGCTTTGCCATAATTCATGAGAAACATTTTAACTCGAGCAAATCCATTTTGATCTAAATCGAAACATGAAATTAAGCATTACCTATTTATCTACTTACCGGGTACAATGCTCGAAGGCGGACACATACCATTCAGATTAAGCTTATGGCGAGTAAGTCAAAAATGTATTTGCTTAAAAATTATCATACATTATCATATACAAAGATGAAGCTTCAAAAAATGACTATATATCACCGTTCGTCTAGAACTTAAATTAACCGAAAACGCAATTGTTAATTTTAAACATAACCGGAACTTGGTTTTATAGGTTTATATAGTAGTATATACAAGTGAAAAATCGTATGGTTTTGAAATGTGATAAAGTTACAGGAAACCGGAAATGAACCGGAAAAGTTACCCTGAAACAATAATTCTCACCATTGTAACAAATCCGAATCCTTTATCCGACGCAAAGTTTTCGGTCACTTCACCGTATTCCGCAAATAGACGCTTCAAATCTTCACTTCGAAAATCTTTCGTTGGAATGCTTCCAATGAATAGGCGGCATTTGGCTTGCTGCTTTGCCGGTTGCGCAGGTGCCGCGTTAGTCTGCGCCGCCCCACCAGTCAGGCCCTTGGTGTCGTCTGAATTATGGGTAACGTCCGAGGTCGAGCCTTTGCTTACGTGGTCGCGTGCTGAACCCCCAGCTCCAGACGCACCCTTTACTCCAGGAGCAGATTTATCGACAGTAACAACTTCTGAAACAAATATGTCATTTATAAAAGGAATCTCTCCGGAGCACTCAGCACTTGTTTTGTACCATCTCTAGTTAATCGCTAGCCTCATACATAAAATTTAGAAAATTATAAAATTTTTGGAATAAAGAAGTATATATTATAATGCAAAATTAGCACAAATTTAAAAATAAAACATTCTACACAATTAAATAGCCACATTGTTGGCCACGTCAGTAAAAATTTTACTATCCAGCTTGTCTTAAGGAGCAAACTCATTAGTGTAAAAATTCACTCCTGCCGTTGCATCAAATATATATACTTTCCTGGCTTCTACAGCCAGAGGGGTGGAGGCCTGTCATTTCTCGGTGCCCCGTGGCAACAAACGGTCCCAGTTAAAACCTCTAATTTAATTGCAAAAAGAGGTAGAAGATTCGGGATTTTCGAAATATTAGCTACGTAACTTAATTAAAGGGCACAATACTTATCGGCTATGGTATTGTTAATGGGCTGTGTAATAGACACACTCAATTTGTTTCAATTCTGACCTTTGCAAAACCCGAATAGTCTATTGCTTGTGCAGGGACGTTTTGCCTGGTTTAACGCGTTTCTCCACGACGGTTCCGCTTGCTGGGTCCAATTCCAATTATTCCCTGCATATTACATAAAATTTCTATAGATTCTCGTAAACAAATGCTAAACCAGTCGTAGTGGAACTACATTTTTTGAGCGGAGCGACGGCATTAGTAATATGAACGTACTCAATGTCTTGGGAATATATTATTACCTAGACATCAATGAGTAAATGAAAGAATAGTTTTATTCCGTTCGAACGAAAAGCAAGACAAAGGAAGTCACGTGGCTTATACAGCACGGTGATGAATGGCAATCGAAACAAAATGTAACAGTTGCTACTCGCCATACCTGAAAACCCCAGGGTATATGCCGTTAAAATAACTCTACGACCAATAATTAAGCTGTTATGAGCTTGATTAGGGTGTTAGTTAGCTAATTAGCTTAATTAATGATAAAATTGGCAAGTTGCCAAAATTCTAAAATATCAGGTGCACATCCTCACATGATAAGCCTTCAAACAAAAAGTTTTTTGAAATAGGTTCAGTGGTTATTGAGATCCATGAAAGACTAAAGGACGAACGGACATCGACTTTTTTGCTCCCAGACAGAAAATAAAAACGCTTTGCTCCGCTCAATAATTCGTTAACAAAATGAATATTTTTATGCGTTGAATATATTCTACTCGAAAATTCCGATACAGTGGATTTAAAATCCACCCGCTATTATTCCATTTCGATTTTATTCTGCGCATTTGATTGGAGAAAATTTTACAGTGCAATAAAAACGAACACTGGAATAGCTCAAAACGTAGTTACCATCTCACCGCACACATCCTACAGTAGTTCCAGCAAAAAGTGTTGATCTCTACAAAAAGTAGAAAACCGATAAACCCAAACAATTGAGAACAGTCTAAAAGGTTTTGCCTACAAATCTCTTTAAAACACCCGCTTAATACTTCTTTGCATTTATCGTTAATTTTGCGACTGGTCCACCACAACAGCCGATGGCGGATAATCATTAAGGCTCACAAATAGTTACAAAATATAATTCAACAAATCGTGCAAAATTGTATCAGACGTACCGCTTTTGTGATCTTGTTTAGCCTTCGCATTACTGAAAAAAATAATTGAAATGACGTGTAGATATTTTTAGAACACGTTGAGCCTATTTGTAGAACACGTATGTCACGACTGACCAAGATAAACGGCGGGAGTAACTATGATACTCTTAAAATGAGACGAAACACATACACCAGTGGATTACGGATGGAAGCCTACTGCTTGATGGTAGACGGTTTGCAAAGGCGGTCAAGATTAGGGGCAACCTATGGCCAACACGAAGTAGAGCTAACATAGGCAACCAGGTGATACCTATGTGTGACGCCGGCTGTGGCTCGAAAGAAACCCTCGGACAT
This sequence comes from Trileptium ribeirensis, assembly GCA_030248225.1. Taxonomy (NCBI): domain Eukaryota; kingdom Metazoa; phylum Nematoda; class Enoplea; order Enoplida; family Thoracostomopsidae; genus Trileptium; species Trileptium ribeirensis. The sequence continues at coordinate 11,174 of JASANE010022353.1, read as the reverse complement.
ATATACTGCAGAAATGCGATCAAGTCCATGACAAGAGGAAAAGGCATTACGCCACAAAAATGCTAGCAAACAACCTGGTGAAAAAGAAATTCTCTGTATTGGTCGAGCGCAGAATTCCAACCAGGGCTGGTCTCCGAAAACCGGACATTGTGGCTTGCAAAAATGGTAAAGGATACGTAATAGACACCGCAATAGTGTCCACCAATGAACCGGGGGCATTATCAAGGGCATATAGTTCTAAGGTGCAATATTACGATAATGACGAGATCACCTCGTGGGTGAAAAACAACAGCAACAGCAATAATAGAAGGTGTAATATTACCTCAGTGACCTTTGGAGCACTAATTATCACATATAGAGGTGCCATGTCAAGTAAATCAGACAGACTATTGGCTGACCTCGGAATATCAAAGGGTCTCCGGAAGTTACTGATGGTAAGATCACTGGAAGGTAGCATTGAATGCGTTGAATCATTCTACAAAACAACATTCGGCGCCCAAAGGTGGCGAAGATGACATTAAGACCGACACTCGAGAACTCAGTTCCTTAACTGCCGGTTCAGTAGCGCCGATATGTCCGCACAAGATGCGCAAAAGACGACAGGGAACAATAATGATAGTAGCGATTTGGCGGGATCACTTTGGCAATGACTTGAGAAGCGGTTCCTTTAGCTTAACGGCGGGGAGCTGTGGATGTTGGGTGTTTCCTGAAAAGCCCTCAGTTGCTCCCTCTCATTAAAAAGGGAAAACATGGCCAGCCCAGATAAGGGACTATTAATCCATAATGATTATACTGACCTAGACGAGATAGCCAAAATGCCTCGTCATCTAACTGGTGACGCGCATGAATGGATTAACATGATTCTTACTGTCCCTATCTACTATCTAGCGAAACCACATCGGTGGAAGCGGGCACCGTGAAGTCGGCGGGGAAAGAAGACCCTGTTGAGCTTGACTCTAAATGGACCTGCTTTTTCTTCTATTGAATTATCTTATCCAATGAGGCCAATGTAGCTACACGGGTCCCAGCTGAAATAGATGATCGTAAACGGCGTCAACGTAGTATCGTTATTTCTAACCTGGCTGAATCAGTAAGTGAAGCAAATAAAACAGCTGTTTTCCGATTGCGGTATTGCTAGTAATGCTGATAACATTGTAGCAATTTTTCGTTTCGGGAAGAAAATGCCAAATTCATCTGCTCGGTTACTTAAGATCGTTTTTAATAATGATGCTGATTAGAAATGTAGCGGTCGCAGGGGCGAAATCGCTCCGCTCTCTTGCATCTTCATCCGAGTTTGCCCGCTGTTATTTAAATCCTGACCGTACCCCTTTAGAAATAAAAGCTTTCATGCAGGCTAAAGCACAGTGTTTGTCACACAAAACACGGGTTGCAGCAAACGATAACCCGAATTCTTCGGGAGACGGGCAGCAAGTTCCAGAATAGGAAGTGTACTTGCTCTTACTGGTACATCTGCTAACACAGGTCCTGGTCCTATACATAGTGATAAATATGTTAGTTTCAACAGTTATTTGTATACTAATAAATATAAATGAGTTTTAATTAATGCCCGCTCTATTATGAACAAGCTGAATGAACTCGAAATATTTGTTAACTTGTATGGTTTTGATATTATTTGCTTAACGGAGACGTGGATAGACGGATTGATAACAATGTATCATTTCTTCCCAACTTTAACGTCTTTCGACGGTATAGAGTTGGCAGACGTGGTGGAGGGGTTATGGTCCTTGTGAGACACGGTTTTACGGCAACATTGTGCACTGCGTTTAATTCCGATATTGAGGACGTTATAATGTGCGAAGTTCGGGTTGCTGGTGCTCCTGGTCTAGTAACACTATTGGTTTGTGTTTACCGCTCTCCATCCTCGTCCGCCGACAATAATGCTAGACTTGCGTCCCTGATTGAAGAAGTGTCTGCTAGCAATGACTATTGGCTAGTTTGTTGGTGTGGCGATTTCAACATGCCAAACGTCGACTGGAATATTTTCCAATAGCCTGCCAATGATGATTGGTTTATGGATATTATTTGAAGAGCTAGTCTGGTCCAACTTGTTGATGCTCCAACACGTGGTGCAAACACTATCGATCCAATGCTGTATCCAATCTTGAGGTACTAGCTTCTCTAAAATGACCGGACCATTACTGCATGTCTTTTTTGTTATCAAGTCGAAGCCACGGCTCAGACGATCAAATGTCTCATACGCGGGTTCGTGATAGGGCTCGAGCTCCCTGGACCCGAATATCTCAACTTTTGGAATTAAATGATTGGAACGTAGCACTTCTGTCGAATGATGTTTCACTTGCTTGGGAATCTATGTCATCAATCATTAGTAACTACATCGAATCATTTATTCCAATCAAGTCTTCGAGTCGTCATCGTAAACCTCTTTGGGCCGATAGCTTATGTTGGTCAGCGCTACTTTCCAAACATAACACATTTCGTCGATTTAAAAGAACAAATTCACACGCGGCGTATGAAAATTATATACTGAAATCAAAAACAACTTCACATCACATCGAACGTTCTGTCCGAATCTTTGAACAAAAGTTAGCCAGCAACATTGATTCTGATCGAACATCATTCTTTGCGTATGAGTCTAGTCGTTGCAAGGTGAAACCTTCTATTGGTCCTATGAGATACCCTGATAAGTCACAGTCATCTTCATCTACAGAAGACGCTAATATTTTCAACGAGTACTTCTCCTCTGTGTCCAACAGAGGGATTTGTTGAACAACCCAAAATTCACAAAAACCGACCAAAGACTTTCCGATCTTTTGTTTACAACTCAAGAAGTTGAACTAACACTGTCCAAACTCAAACTGGCTGCTTCTCCCGGGATTGACAATATTAACAACACTTTCCTTCACAATGGCAAATCTGCTCTTGCTGCTCCCTTGTGTAAACTGTTCAATCTTTCAGTGTCTACTGGCCGTTGGCCTGCGTCATGAGGTCTAAAGTGGTTTCAATCTTTAATAAAGGTGACAAATCTCTACCAGAAAACTGTCGACCGATCAGCGTGACCTCATCCGTCAGTAAAGTCCTAATTAGTCCGTCCACGTTTGTTGACAATTGTTAATGACAATAATCTTATTTACCACTCTCAATACGGATTCAGGTCTAAACTCTCAACCACTTCACAATTGCTGCCATATCTGAACTTTGCAACCAAATGTGTAGATTCAAATGATTGGGTAGATGTCGCATACATAGATTTTCACAAAGATTTTGATAAGGTCAATCACGATGCGCCACTCACAAAGCTTGAAATATGCGGAAATTCTGGCACTCTTTTACGGTGGTTCCGCGAATACCTTTCTAATAGGCGTCAATCTGTTTTTGTGAACAACACAATGTCTAATTGGACTGATGTCAACAGCGGTGTTCCACAAGGAAGTGTACTTGGTTCCACCCTGTTCATTATTTTTATTGATGACATAGATGACAGTGTCGGCTGTGCAATTTACAAGTTTGCTGATGACGTACGTTTAGCTCGCCGCTTTATTCAAAACTCTCCACTCAACTCATTTGACTTGTTTCAATTCGAGCTGGACGGTTTTTATCTTCACTGCCGCAAATGGTGCCTATCAGTTAATGCCTCTAACTCCCACGTGATGCATCTTGGAGAGAAAAATCAATCGTCTATGTATTCTCTGATGGACAATTTTCTTGAAATAACTCTATGCGAAAAAGACCTAGGTGTCATCATTAGTAACGATCTCAAGTTTTCAGAACATTGTGCTCATGTGTCAGCAAAGGCTCAGAGAGTTATCTTCATGATTCGAAGAAGAATATCTCACTGGACTAAGAAGGATTGGCTTGCCCTGTATCGCACCTTAATCCGTCCCCATGTCGAGTACGCCGTGAACGTCTGGTGTAAGTATCTAACAAGAGACATTAAGTTGATCCAGAAAGTTCAGCGAACAGCAACCAAGCTCGTACCATGCATTCGACACCTCACATATGAGGAACGTATATATACGATATCTAGGTATTCAGTCACTTGCAACGCGCCGCCTTCGTAGTGATCTCATCCTGGTCTACAACAGGATCCACGGCCGGGTTAACATAGACATATCCACTTTCTTTGTTCCTGGGTTCTCAACAACTAGGGGTCACGACCTTAAATTACAAACGCGGAATATGCCCCGGCTTGATCTTCGGAAAAAACTTTTTTCCTAACAAGGTCGTCAGAGCATGGAACAGTTTACCCCCTAATGTAGTGTGGGTACCGTCATTGTCATCATTCAAGCAGCGTCTTCACTCCTCGAATGCGTTGCCTCAATAATTGTATATTTGTATTGCATCATCACCTACCACGCACCTGCGAGGGAAGTTTCTCCTGAACCGCGGTACACTATCACATCAAGATGGAACGAACAATGACAAAGCTTTTAACAAAGTGTACCTATGGGAGAAGAAAAGGCACGGAAGACGCAGAGCCTCGCAGCTGTGAAAATTTTATGTGATGGGAACTTAGTGTCGGCAATGCATGGCCTACAAAAGTGAAAAAATACGAAAGGAAACTGCATCTACGTACCTTAGCCTAACATATTCTTTAAACGCCAGCTCCTCGATGAAGATATGAATATCCGGTATATAGTGATGGACTCGTGGAATGTTGGCCGTTTACTCTGCTCCGATTTGGGCTGTAGAGTTTATTTCGGCCCCCTTATAGTAGTTAGTTCATGCCAAAGGTTTTCTAAATCAAAATTCCCCTTAACTCAATCCCCTCTAGCCTCCCAACAGGTATATATTTGGAGGTGACACCAAAAATATCGTTAACAAAACGATTAGAACAAAACTTTATGGTTCCTCTTTTATCTAGAGTATTGTCGACATAATATAAAGTAAAATGAAGCGCGGCCTGTTATAATAAATAGATTTAGTGTGTAAACATTAAATTAACAAAAAATGACATATATACATGATGTGAAGGCCTAGAAAAAATACAAAAACAAAATCAATTATAAAGCCCCAGTTAACGTGAGGGCACAAGTTCCTCCTCTCCGCTAACCAAAGGGTAACTAACCGAGGTATTTTTGGTTTGGAGCTGAGGGAGGGCCCAACTGAATGCCCATAAGGTACTGTTTGATGTTGTGGAGAAGGCTAACATGTATCATAGAACATATATTTATATCTACACCTGTACTGGCCTCTAGACAGGACCAAAATTTTATCTGGGCCCCCAGCTTCAATCTGTGGTATAACCGCAACCCTCAGTCAACTATTGTCTTTATAAATGCACTTTTTGTGTTTTAATGAATTTTGTGTCTTTTTGCATAGATATTTATATACCTTTACCGAGTTCAACTGGTGTTTTTAAACAATGCTGGTAGATTTTACCGGCAGGCAATAATGAAACAGAAATGGACATATATTATAAGCGCTCATATTGCCGCTAAGCTGCATAAAGGCGGCATAGGCCAGCTAGACTGCGGCATCTTGTATAATATAAAAGAGCGTTATAATAATATATATGTGTTTATATATCTAGTACACTTGTAATTCCCTACTTGCCTTCACAACACATTGATATATATGTGTATATATATATATATGTATCACAGATCATATTACTTGTACAGTACGCAAAGAACAGAAACATAATTAATCTTGCAAAAATTATAAAAATCAAGCATCAGCCAGAACATGCTGTAGTTTTTACCTATATATATTTAGCACTCAGTTTTGTGTCGAAATCTCATACTCCAAGTAATTGGATTTCAACCCGTCAATAAAATAATTCAGAAATCAGGACCAGACAATTGATTGCAATTAATTTTTATATCCCCTGCTTGGGTAGAACCGGCGAAATCTTAGGGAAGCTCGAAAATCCTGCCCCTCTATAGAGAGACCAGGCGTGTATGCTGACTTCTCATTGCTGCTGGCATTCCACCCAGAACCGACCATTAACTTCACTACATTGTACCAGTGAGCTTGCACCAATAAACACTTCGTTGAACCAAATACAAATTTAGTTAATGGGTTATTAAGAAGTTTTTTCAAATCATGGTATTCAGTGTTACAATGCAATTGCGACACAGGACCACGATAGCACCTTAAGAGCTGAAAACCCACAGTTCGAGCCTAGACGATAGGTACCAGAAATACCTGTGAAGCATTTCTCGGCAGGTTAGGTGAGGGAAAAACCATGTCCCAGGGTCAACAAGGTGTTGGATTATCATAGCTTTTGACTGTCTTTTCTATGCTTTTACAAATTTGGCACAGTTCTTTCTGTTGCATGTTTAGCGCAAATGCGTAAGTATTTCAACAGGTCGATCTTAATTTCACATGAATTTACCATAAATAATCAAAATTGACACATTAGCAATAAAGTATTAACTGTTTCTTGTTAGGAGAACTGTATTGATGCCATCTCAAAATTTCTTGCGGGGAGCATGACCTGGTAGAACACACAATTTAGCTGCAGCAACTCGAGGATAGACCCTCCCTTGTAGATAGGCCGGCAATATGTGTTATGATAACTTTTTATGTTTGTCCCAACCGTCTCTCAAATGAGCATCATTACATAGGCGTCGAAGGTCCGTAGCGTAGATGATGTCTCGGGGAAAGGGGCTAAATTTGTACAAATGTTCAGGATCTCATAATTTTCTGATTTCGCTAAAATTTTACTCAATTTTGGTAACACTATCCATCAATTTTTGTTACGTTGTGCTGATTTTGGCCACATTTTCCCCAATGTTTGTTAAATTTTGTCTCATATCATTCCGGACGTCCTGACCGCGCGGGCGGGGGTTGGCTGGCTTGAGGTGGAAGGTCCGACTCTTAGAAAGCTACATCCACATAGACATGTAAATATATGTCAATGTATATATTTGCTGCCCAATAAAAAACTTCGAAAATGAATCAACCCAGTGAGACTTTATGAGTGAGTGACATAATAAGCAAACAAATTTTTGGGTAACTGAGCGCTATTTGTGAAAACTTTTGTGGGCACCAGCGGGCCACTGGCAATAGGGGGCATGCTCTAGTACCCAGTTCGGGTGGAGGGCAAGAGGTAGGGGCCAATATTTCATGTTTTATATACATATAATTAATCTGTTAAGCATGAATATATATGTTAATGTTTAATTAATATATATATATCCTGTATATATATCATCTATATATTTACATATTTGTGTCGTTTTATATACTTACATGCCTGAATCATGATGACTGTATTAATGTTTATTACTGAGACGGGCAACAAAAGCTAGAATTACACACTGTGCACACTTGGTGTCAAAATTAATAATTTAAGGGTTAAAGCTTCCCGAAAGAGTAATAATAATGAGGGCCAGCCCCACCATTTTCACCCGCAGCGGAACCCCGAGAAACTCCGCTTGCTCCGTTTCAACAATTTTGTTGTAAGTCATATTGAACTTATCGACTTCTGCTTATACTCAAATATTTATATTTTTCTGAAATAACTAGATACAGCCGAATCATCTTCAGTCAAATGCAACAAACCGATATTAACCATGAACTGTAATACAGTTTACGCGATTGTAGGTCACCGCTTTGGCGGTAAATAAATAATTGTTCTCTAGAAACAGTTAACGGTTAGCAAAGAAGCACTTACTGTCCAGACGTTGTTGTTGCTTTTCCTTCGAAAGTTGCACGGGCCGACGATCCGACCGAATTGACAACTCCGTTGTTGGTAGTTTTTGCCGAAGGTGTCGTATCCTGGCCGGTTGGTTTTGAATTTTTATCCGCTCCCACTTTGCTTGTCGCGGTTGACGAACTCTGAGCTACTTTTCCGCTGTCTTTCACGTTTTTTCCAGCCGTAGGACTCGTGTCATTTGCTTTTGTATCTGACTTACTCGGAGTTGTTTTGCCTGCAGCGCCACCACCGCGTGATCCCGAACCCCGTGCCGGAGACGAGTCATGACTACGCCCAGTGCTGTCTCGTTTACCACCGCTGCGGTATGAGTCTTCACCTCCATAAGTTCGTCCTCCACCACCTCCGCCGCGGTAGCTGCCATAGCCGTAGCCGCCATAACCGCCTCCTCCTCCATAGCCCCCGCGTTGCATACGATACGCTCCGTGCATGACTGATATTAATTACCAATATATACTGTCCTAATACAATTACAATAAAAAATACTCCTAGCGCAGCAAAACAATATATAAACAACATATATATATGTTATATGTTATATATATATTATCTTGACTTCCAAAAGGCCTTTGATTGCGTCCCGCATCTCCGACTACTAGCCATCCTAGAAGCTCATGGGCTCAGTGGAAATCTTTTGTCTTGGATTAGTAGCTTTTTATCAAACCGTACACAATCTGTTATTATCGGTGACGCCCGATCCAACCATTATTCAGTTTCTAGCGGCGTACCCCAAGATAGCTCATTGGGGTCTATCCTGTTTCTTTACTACGTTTATCAAATCGACGCTTGTGTTTCTAGTGGGATTTTAAAATTTGCAGACGACTGTAAAATTTTTCGACACATTTCCGAAAACTCCAGTTTCTATATTAGTGGCTACGACGGACATCCAGACAGATTTAAATTCACTTTGGGAGTGGTCGAAATTATGGTCTATGGACTTCAACGTCGACAAATGTGCAGTGATTCATTTCGGCAGATCAAATCCCTGTATCGATTATGAAATGGGATTACAGACTTTAAACTCTAAAGAGTATGTTCGAGATTTGGGTGTATTAGTTGCCTATAATTTAAAGTGTTCATTTCACTGCGCGGATGCAGTCCGACGCGCCGAGCGCGTCGTAAATTGTATTAGTAGAATAATTCACACCAAATCCGTGCTTATTATTCGGAAACTAAACAAGTCTCTCGTTAGGCCAATTCTCGAATCTTGTTGCACTGTGTGGTGTCCGCACTATGACCGTGATATCGAAATCATCGAAAAAGTTCAGAGTAGGATAACTCGCATGATTCCGGGATTTAACGACCTTTCTTACGAAGAACGTCTGCGCCGATTTGGAATACAGTCACTTAAAACGCGACGTATACGTGCCGATCTTATTATGGTCTACAAACTCTGTCACAATCTGACCGCTCTACCAGCACATTTATTTTTTGATCTACACCCGACTGTTCAAACGCGTGGTCACCGATACCGTTTAAAACCCAAGTTCACTCCACGGTGGAATTATGCCAGGGACAGTTTCTCATATCGCGTGATCGAACTTTGGAACCGATTGCCCGACATGGTTGTCGCCGCGCCGAGTTTGATCAGTTTCAAAAGGCGTCTCAACGACTCAGGTTTACTGCCACAACTTAGATAGCCCTGTCTGCTGCCGCCTTATTTTTGCTTCAGAATCAATCTTGCATACCACAGCGTGACAAACACACGACACATGGCACCGAATACGGTGTCTTTATTTCGGCGGCATCGCTATTGGCAAATTCTCTCAACAATCAAATTGTGAAATGATGCCGGCCTGTGAGCATATATATATTATATATACTATTATATATTATTTATATATACGCATATATTACAAATGTCATGTATATAACTGCTAATTTCGTTGCCAAATGCATCAAGACATAACAACTCAAACACTCAAAACACCTTCTGCAAGCGAGGGAGAAACTTACCAAGCCTGTTTTCGTCTAAAGGTGTCACTATGTGTATACTCTTGTAGCGGGCTTCGTGCTTCATATATATATACTGACCAAGATATCTAGAACCGCTTAAGACTTATAATGCTGGTCTGATCGAATTTAAGGCACAACGCCTATTATGCAACGTCGAAAGTATACAATAGCTTTTATCTGCTGCGCAAAAACCCAAATAAGTGACGATAACGAAATTCTTTCGCTAAGCCGACATTCGCCAAATGTCGGCCTCAAACCATTTCAAACTCTTTGAAACAAATATTGATGGATTCCAGAAGATCACACTATTAGTATTCAGCATAACTGAAAACCTATAAAACCATTCAAGATTCCAATCGTCGACTCTAAACCTACTGAATGCCCCTGTAAATGCATGAAATACACTTGATGTTCTCTAGACAAACAAACATTTACACTCGGCATACCGAAATGGCTATATATCACCGACTGATTGAAATGTTATTCGAATAAGCATTTAATATATTATAGTAGAACTATACACAACATGTGCCCACAAAGATAGTTAAAACTAAAGACCGTCTCGGTTTAGAGTCTCCGTGATTTAGAACGTATCCGATCTATACGTCAGTTCAATTGCGGTGCGTACACCGTGGTTCTTCTATCAAAATCAAAAGCGGAATAGCCTCAAAATTAGCGTTTTCACTTACAGTTTAGCGAATAACGAAAGGACCTCAGTGATATGCTACCGCAATTTGCACAAACACCAGCACATTTGGAGCTAATTTCGCAAGTTCGTCGAAAGACATGGTTGAGTGGCCCAATAAGTCTATCCATGTGTGTTGCACTGCTTGTCAAAATCTAAAGTATGCTTCAGAAAGTTTGCCTGTCCGCAGTGAGGGGCCGCTAGCTTTTGTCGCTCCGCTTCAATAACTAGTAACTCTATCGAGATTGCAGAACGTAACGAAGCATAGGTACAGCTAACCCTTTTGTGTGCATAGCCAATCGGTTATCAATAGCATACGTCGATATGATATGTGAGGATATTACACAATACCGTACAGTTAGAACAAAATTAACACCGACAATTCCCGTGTCCGAGCTCCCTCCCCAAGAGCAAGCTATCTGCCTCCCAGAACGTCATAATAAAATTAAGAATTTTGGGCCGAGGAACCACGTGGGCGCCATGTCCCTGTACTCATGAAAATATGAGTCGCTGTGCAAAACCAAGACCGGCAATGCGTTTCCCATGGTCAAACCCCCCCCCCAATTTAAACTTTTCAGCCGCCCAGGACGTCAGAAAAAATTTTAGAATTTTGAGTCGAGAAACCACGGAAGCACCATACCCCCGTACCGCAAACACCGTAACTCCAGAACTGGAGCCTTACTCTAAAAACAAAAATGCGCATGGGCATTTCTCATTTTGCAATGAAACAAAACCAACCAGAGAAAAAAATTCGAAATTTAACATAAAAATAACCTTGCATCCGTGAAAAGTACTGAAATGGGGTAAAATGGGGCAAAACCCCCACATTTTAACTCCTTACCAACAACCTTTAACAATCTCATTAAATATATATGAGACATAATATATAAA
>JASANE010022352.1:0-15318 GCA_030248225.1 Trileptium ribeirensis | reverse complement strand
TACGGGTTCCTGAAAACAATTAAAGTTCTTCAGCTCGCTGATCGTCCGAGGCTTCCTGGCGTATACTCATACTCGTTGCTTGAACCGATGGACCAAACATCCCAATGGAAAAACTACATGGCGTTAAATCGGGCAAGCGAGCAGGCCACTCCAATGGACACGGCGATCAAGCATTTTGACAGGAAACTTTTATACCAAAAATCCCGAACCTTCCTGCTGTAGTGGAGAGATCCTCCATCCTGCTGAAAAGTTGTTACTATCTCCAGAAATTGTGGACGGAATTCCTTAAGCATGTTCAGGTATTATTCCTAATATATCTGTCGAAGAACGAGACCGTGAGACAATTTGAGTGAGTTCACATCAAAAGCCATAACACAAGGAAACTCGATCTGCATCTTAGCCACAAGGCGGGGATTTTCCTGGGCCCAGTAGTAGCAGATTTACTGCGCCATCAAACCTGAAAGTATATATATACTTTATTCCGACGAAATAAAGGTCAGCGATATCATGATTTCTGTGCAGCTTGGTTAACTTTTGTTCATCAAATTCAACGCGAACGATACCGTGAGACAATTTGAGTGAGTTCACATCAAAGCCATAACACAAGGAAACTCGATCTGCATCTTAGCCACAAGGCGGGGATTTTCCTGGGCCCAGTAGTAGCAGATTTACTGCGCCATCAAACCTGAAAGTATATATATACTTTATTCCGACGAAATAAAGAGGTCAGCGATATCATGATTTCTGTGCAGCTTGGTTAACTTTTGTTCATCAAATTCAACGCGAACGATACCGTGAGACAATTTGAGTGAGTTCACATCAAAGCCATAACACAAGGAAACTCGATCTGCATCTTAGCCACAAGGCGGGGATTTTCCTGGGCCCAGTAGTAGCAGATTTACTGCGCCATCAAACCTGAAAGTATATATATACTTTATTCCGACGAAATAAAGAGGTCAGCGATATCATGATTTCTGTGCAGCTTGGTTAACTTTTGTTCATCAAATTCAACGCGAACGATACCGTGAGACAATTTGAGTGAGTTCACATCAAAGCCATAACACAAGGAAACTCGATCTGCATCTTAGCCACAAGGCAGGGATTTTCCTGGGCCCAGTAGTAGCAGATTTACTGCGCCATCAAACCTGAAAGTATATATATACTTTATTCCGACGAAATAAAGAGGTCAGCGATATCATGATTTCTGTGCAGCTTGGTTAACTTTTGTTCATCAAATTCAACGCGAACGATACCGTGAGACAATTCGAGTGAGCTCACAACACAGCCATAACACAAGGAAACTCGATCTGCATCTTAGCCACAAGGCGGGGATTTTCCTGGGCCCAGTAGTAGCAGATTTACTGCGCCATCAAACCTGAAAGTATATATATACTTTATTCCGACGAAATAAAGAGGTCAGCGATATCATGATTTCTGTGCAGCTTGGTTAACTTTTGTTCATCAAATTCAACGCGAACGATACCGTGAGACAATTTGAGTGAGTTCACATCAAAGCCATAACACAAGGAAACTCGATCTGCATCTTAGCCACAAGGCAGGGATTTTCCTGGGCCCAGTAGTAGCAGATTTACTGCGCCATCAAACCTGAAAGTATATATATACTTTATTCCGACGAAATAAAGAGGTCAGCGATATCATGATTTCTGTGCAGCTTGGTTAACTTTTGTTCATCAAATTCAACGCGAACGATACCGTGAGACAATTTGAGTGAGTTCACATCAAAGCCATAACACAAGGAAACTCGATCTGCATCTTAGCCACAAGGCGGGGATTTTCCTGGGCCCAGTAGTAGCAGATTTACTGCGCCATCAAACCTGAAAGTATATATATACTTTATTCCGACGAAATAAAGAGGTCAGCGATATCATGATTTCTGTGCAGCTTGGTTAACTTTTGTTCATCAAATTCAACGCGAACGATACCGTGAGACAATTTGAGTGAGTTCACATCAAAGCCATAACACAAGGAAACTCGATCTGCATCTTAGCCACAAGGCGGGGATTTTCCTGGGCCCAGTAGTAGCAGATTTACTGCGCCATCAAACCTGAAAGTATATATATACTTTATTCCGACGAAATAAAGAGGTCAGCGATATCATGATTTCTGTGCAGCTTGGTTAACCTTTGTTCATCAAATTCAACGCGCCCATCGTAATCATCTTCGTTTAGAGCGTGAACCAGAATGGAATGAAAGGGATTTAACCCTAGGACTTCATAATACGAAGGACATTCCATCTAGAGACCCATGTCTCTATAGAAAGTCGACTGACTTGTCGGGAGATTTTTGCAAGCGGAGCAGCAATTTCGTCTCGATAGTATCTCTAATCTATATGAATTAGTCCACAGTTTGGGTCTGCGTCAGTTTACCGTGTTGTTTTATACTTCCATAGAGTTACAAAGTATTTGCCCACTTTACTACATATTTAATGAAAAGATTGGTGGCGTAGGTTGCATCAGAGCTTCCGTATTTGTAACAATTATAAAAAGCCTTTCAATTTTATTCTCATGTACCGGCCCGGTCCCAGTCTTTCTCTTTGTATACGCGTCGGTCAACAACCAAAATCACACAGTCATTTACTAATTTATATATAGGGAATAGTATTTGAATTAGTAATGGTCACGTACTGGTCCTGACAACGGGTAATCCGGACTAGGACTGATCCAGACCGTGGAAATTTCTCCGACCACCACAAAAAGTTTTTCAGCCTTCTCATGCGAATTTCAGCCAAAAATCTGTTTGTATTGCGAGACTTGTATCCTTTCAACTGATCAACTTTTCGCTCATATACTCATTTTATAAAATAGAGTATTGTACGGATATGTTTTTTTACTGTGTGGTTATGGCCCAGGAATGGTTTAATTTTATAAAATATATACATATTTATGGTTCCCAAAATTATTCTATCCTGGTGCTATTATATCTGTACGTTTGTCTTAAAAATCTGGTTTACTAATATGTGTTTGTGTATTTCGAGTGTATATAATGTTGGGAATATTTTTACAAATACGAGAGAACATTTGCATCCATACAAAATTTTTGAACTGTAAAAACCAAAATGTTTTTAGTAGCGAGTTATTGGGAAATTTTTCCCAAATTAAATTTGAAACTTAGCTATGTAATTCCTTAACTATGTGCTGCGACACCATCTTTCCTAAACATAATGTAAATTGAGAAATACCTCTCACATACGCCTCTGCTGTGGAACACGGCTGGACAAACATTTATGTTAATTGGCTCAAAAATTTTGACTTCGTCTACAACAACTGTAATTCGGACCGGGTTCCGTTTCGGATGGAAAAATTTCATCAGGTTTTACCATTAAGTTAAATAGCAAAAATGCAACACCTTTGAAATGGCTAAATCAGCATTCATTTCAGTTCGCCTTCAAATTTAATATATACAACATTGGGGTCATAAATCAAAACGGCCATAAATATAGTTAACGAGGTACTGTTCGGGAACATTACCATTTTAATTCAAATCTGACAAAATTTTATTAACAAATTTGATGTTTGTGAGAAGAAAATAACTTTCCTTCGACTGACTGGAAACTGACAGTAGCGCCAATCTTCACTAAATAACAAGATACGATGGTCATCAGGGTTAAATATATTATGTTTAGTGCCAGAAAATTTGGTACCAATGTATGCCTTCATATGTAATGGCTAGATATACATAAAATTCCAGGCAGGTTGTGCCAATGTCCCTGGCGGCAACCTGGTGCAATGCATTTGTGACAACAGTGACATGTGTAACGAGCTCGAAATTGAGTTAAATCCATCAATTATTGCTCCTGTTAACAATGCCACTGTCGGTGAACCGGGTCCCGAGCACAAAAACGAAGGAAAATCCATCGACGTGCCTATGTCCGCGCAGCCTGTAGTCGAACCGAATCATATCGATAGGAATGCGAATAACACTGCTGTCCAACCGGAATCTCACGCAAGTGTGGAACCACTGAGTGAACCTGAAATTCAACCAGGCGTAAATGCTACTGAGAACAATGGTACAAAAGGTGAACCAGAAGCAGCACTGAGAAATACATCGGAACCAGAAATCAATCCAAGCGAGACTAAGAATATATCTGCTGGATCCGACACGAACACTGAGCCAAAGCCTCTACGAAACAAGGGATTGATGCAACGGGAAGGACCGCCGAAAAGTGCTGATCCGTCTTTAGCGACGACAGAAGGCACTGCAACGCAAGTTGATACACCGTCTAGAATTTCAACGGCGAAAATCGAAACCCAAATAAGCACAACATTGGACACCGTAAGCGACATAGCACCGTCGAAATCAAAGTTTTCCTATCTTTTGATGTCAATTATAGTCCTAAGCCTTGGACTAGTGTAAAATGCGTAAGACTGAAATGGTTTTGTTAAAATAGTGGAAAGTTTTACAATAAAAAGTCGGCTCAATGGCTCAATAAGCACATAATTCACCAACAAGCACAGACAGCACTCCACCAAGGCGCACCCAAAATTTTGCTAAAGGAGAGAGGGATTTTGCAAATTATGCCCGGCCAGAATTTTCTGCTAAAGGAGGGACCCAGGAAAAAACCGAAATATATCGTTTGACGTAAAGCGTTGAATTTTTTTAGAAATTTTATTCAGACGGCAAGTTTTGTTAATTTTCCCGTTTTGTACACAATAGAACAAGGAATAAATTTAAGACATAGAGTTCCAATGGAATCATTAAAGTGGAAGCGAAGGAAAGTGCCCCCTGGCCGGTTTATTACGGATCAAATTTTTGTGCTTATATTGTATTAGGCGTGTTTCATACCGAGTCCATCCAAGTTATACTTTTAGGGAAATAAACGGTGGTAGCTACTTCTCAGTCGTAAAATATACTTTGGGCTGTTGCTGTTATATTACTCAAATTTTCACGCTACATGTAGCCATAGTCTCTATACAATTAAACATTGAATATCTTCTGCAAGTCCATAACAAGACAAGTAGTAAGGCATGTAATTCAATTCGCTGGATGCTATTACGTATCGCCAGTGTTCATGTGGCCTCTTCGCACTTCCAGACTACCGAACCGAACAATTACGGTCAGTATCTACTCAAATATTCATGACAAAATGTGAAGAAAATTTAACAGGAACTGTCTACAACACCAATCACGACTAGTTACCGTTGGCTGGCAATTAAACTATTTGCATTGCCTGAAATTGAGCAATGCACCGTTCACAGAAAAATGTGTGCGCTTACTCGACATCGTCAGCATATACACACGTGTGTATAAAAACCATTACATTCGACAGTATGTAATAAACTTCGTGTGTTGTTACGCAAAGCGGGTTCTGCGTAACAATATTCGTACGCTGTTAGGTATAAGCGCTTATATGTAACGACATTGCTAATGCTGTTACATACAAGTGCTTATGCGTAACAAAGTTCGTACGTTGTTACGATTAAACACTTGCATGTAACGACATTGCCAATGTTGTTACATTCCATTTGTTACGCTCGAATGCTGTTACAAGCATTCGCAGCTTTTGAACACTTCGAACAGCATTCTGTAAGCATTAGAGACCGCCCGATGGTCACCATAGGCCTCGTTGTAAAACGTATGCTGCTTTTGAAGCTGGTTGGCATAAACTAACTATTTGTTACACTATAATAGAAATTGCAGCTTAAAGAGCACTGCGATTATAATTGTGTAGTGGATGAATGCATATTAAATAATGTGTACATGACATGACATGACATTTGTACATGACATGACATGACATAATTCATGACATTTGCAGTCAAAATGAGCAATACATATATAAAACGCACACATTTTTGCTTTTATCGTATTTAATAACCCGGAAACACCCACACTTCTTATTAACATTGCTACAGCTATATCGGAACGTGCCAAAGTTATACTATTTTGGCGACAATGTTGAGCCTTTTTAGTCCATTGCAGATTTTGAATTTTTCAGTTTGCCGAATATCTAGTAATAATATAACAAATATATATGTACCTCAAGATCCGAAGAATTCGGCTTGCGGTGGGTTTTGATGTAGGGGCGGTGACTGGTTTTGTTAACTGAAGCTAGGGCAGGGATACATTTTGGTGACTATATAGCGTGATGGAGGTGTCGTCCACTTTAAAGGCC
Organism: Trileptium ribeirensis; assembly: GCA_030248225.1. NCBI lineage: Eukaryota > Metazoa > Nematoda > Enoplea > Enoplida > Thoracostomopsidae > Trileptium > Trileptium ribeirensis. Next base: position 9,185 of record JASANE010022352.1, on the reverse strand, counting down.
GTATTTTTACTGTAACGGGTTTTGAAATTCTAATGCTGGAGCCGAGGCGCTCTTTTTTACACCGAGAGCGCTGAAAACTTTTTTCAAGTAAAATCTGTGGAAATTTTGCAAAATATGTGGTGGCCAGCGATAATCAGCTCCCGTAAATCGACACGACGGTCCTCTACACCCCTTCGTCGGGGAAAGGCAAGTTGGCTGTATTACTTGATCCGACCACTATGGGAAAAGTCACAATTAAAATGTTCAGAGTGGTCTCCATATGGCCAAAATAGCAGTTCCCGAATAGCATCGGTTTTATATTTCGGACACGGAATCACTATAGCATCGTGAACACAATTCCAAATATGTATTTAAATTCTATAACTCGCCAAATAAAAGTTGGGAAAATCCTCTTGTACAGCGGTGAACTGTGCGTGATATGGTTGGACTCAGTCGGGAAATTATTTGTCCCACGGGTCATTAGCAATTGTTCCAGCTGGCAGCTTTTCCGGCAGGTACCCCAGGTTCGGTGGATGTCTCCGAAATTAGATATACATTTTCTCGAAATTTTATCTGACAATTTCCTCAAATGTTAAATTTTTCGGGGCAGAATATGTGAAATTCTGATCTTCATATTCTTGGTTATCATAGTCAGGTCACCAGGTTCGGACCCACAAGGCTCCTCAGAATTCGAACACTAATAATAAATTTTCGGAAATAGTCACATTTTCAAAAAATTTAACGACAAAGTTCATCCTATCGGGAACCTGGGCGATGTCTGAATTTGATGGTAAAAACCGGGAGCCCGAATTTGTTGTATCATGAAGGTGTTGGGTGTGGTATAAATTTCGAGAAGATGGTTGGGGTTTAACACGATGGTTCACGAACATCGTGAGGAAATGTCATGTTTACGGCCCACGTTGTGGATAATGATCGTAGCGACAAATTCTGTAGGTATAAACATGACAATACATGTTACAATGTGCAGTGAATGCACACATTTATCAGTGAACGCCGCATATGTACTTAATAACGTTAAGGTCCCAAATTGGGCTCTTTAACCCTTTCGCAGCCAGTGTCCAGCTATCAGTTACGCGTTTTTATTCATCCAATCAAATAACAACTCCGAAGTTAATATAAATACATACTATTGGTTGTTCTCATTATATTGTGTTTGTTGGCTCCTGGCGGCATTGCGGCTTACCTAGTTACAAGGATTTAAATTTGCTGTGTATACAGGAACCGCCAGTAAGTCAATTACGCTATATTCCTGATACAGTTACTGCATTACTTGTATATATTTGAGGTAAGTTAAATTTGTAGTATGTGGAAGGGCTATTACTAGTATTCAACTCAGTTTCTTGCCCTATCGGATTTTTGCCGTTTTGCAGGCTTTACCTATCTGTCCTCGTAGCTGGACAGCGGTTGTCTATGGTAGCAATCCCTTAACTAAGCCGTATCGATGGAATTTAAAAAAACTTGGTCCTATTATATCGTTTGTGATGAAAACATTTTAATAGCTAAATATTGGGTGAACCTATGTTATTGGACTTCAGTACACAAAAAAATCCATGCGTGTGTAATCCTACCCTTTACCGAGGGGTAGCGAGTGGGCCTTCCAGCAAATCACCGTACCAGCCAGTTCGGGACAGCATTTATAACTCCTGGAGCACCGACAATTTTTTGTCTTGGTCCTTTATGCCTAATATTTTTCACATGGTGTATTTAAGGAACGGGTTTGCTTTGCTCTATCCTGGGTCTGTACAGCCAAAAATTTTACGTGCACTTTTTTCATTGCGTTCGTTTACATCCATTCCCGTTCGCTCTGCGATAAACTGCTCATTAGTCGTTGAACTATACACAACTCCAAGAGTGATGCAAGTTAATGCTTTAACTACAAGTTTAGGATTTTAAGCTATTATCAAAACTAGTGTCACGAGTGTATTTTGCAAAACGTACATAGGTGAAATCCAAACTGCTATGGAATAGGAATTTGAAACATATAAAATAAATTCGACATAAGCAATTTATAACGGCATCAAAAGTATAACGGACTGTTTCGATGTCAAACGACTCGCCTCGGCAGTCGGCCAACGGTCGTCAGACGGTCAACGGTCGGCAGTCCAGTCGGTCAACCGACGGCAGTGCAGTCGGCCAACGGTCGGCAGTGCAGTCGGCCAACGGTCGGCAGTGCAGTCGGCCAACGGTCGGCAGTGCAGTCGGCCAACGGTCGGCAGTGCAGTCGGCCAACGGTCGGCAGTGCAGTCGGCCAACGGTCGGCAGTGCAGTCGGCCAACGGTCGGCAGTGCAGTCGGCCAACGGTCGGCAGTGCAGTCGGCCAACGGTCGGCAGTGCAGTCGGCCAACGGTCGGCAGTGCAGTGGCAATCGGCAGTAGTCGGCCAACGGTCGGCAGTGCAGTCGGCCAGCGGTCGGCAGTGCAGTCGGCCAACGGTCGGCAGTGCAGTCGGCCAACGGTCGGCAGTGCAGTCGGCCCCCGGTCGGCAGTGCAGTCGGCCTACGGTCGTCAGTGCAGTCGGCCATCGGTCGGCAGTGCAGTCGGCCAGCGGTCGGCAGTGCAGTCGGCCAGCGGTCGGCAGTGCAGTCGGCCAACGGTCGGCAGTGCAGTCGGCCAACGGTCGGCAGTGCAGTCGGCCAACGGTCGGCAGTGCACTCGGCCAACGGTCGGCAGTGCACTCGGCCAACGGTCGGAGTCGGCAGTCCAGTCGGCCAACGGTTGGCAGTGCAGTCGGCCAACGGTCGGCAGTGCAGTCGGCCAACGGTCGGCAGTGCAGTCGGCCAACGGTCGGCAGTGCAGTCGGCCAACGGTCGGCAGTGCAGTCGGCCAACGGTCGGCAGTGCACTCGGCCAACGGTCGGCAGTGCACTCGGCCAACGGTCGGCAGTGCAGTCGGCCAACGGTCGGCAGTGCAGTCGGCCAACGGTTGGCAGCGCAGTCGGCCAACGGTTGGCAGCGCAGTCGGCCAACGGTTGGCAGCGCAGTCGGCCAACGGTTGGCAGCGCAGTCGGCCAACGGTTGGCAGCGCAGTCGGCCAACGGTTGGCAGCGCAGTCGGCCAACGGTTGGCAGCGCAGTCGGCCAACGGTTGGCAGCGCAGTCGGCCAACGGTTGGCAGCGCAGTCGGCCAACGGTTGGCAGCGCAGTCGGCCAACGGTTGGCAGCGCAGTCGGCCAACGGTTGGCAGCGCAGTCGGCCAACGGTTGGCAGCGCAGTCGGCCAACGGTTGGCAGCGCAGTCGGCCAACGGTTGGCAGCGCAGTCGGCCAACGGTTGGCAGCGCAGTCGGCCAACGGTTGGCAGCGCAGTCGGCCAACGGTTGGCAGCGCAGTCGGCCAACGGTTGGCAGCGCAGTCGGCCAACAGGAGGCAGTGGCAAATTTATCATTGCAGTACAATTATACTTATGGCCCAAGTAACCCTAAGCAGCGGAAAAAATGTAGGCCATGCCGTTCTCAATATACTAAGCCTTTAGTCTTGCCAAAGATGAGGTCCCTATATCAGACATACAGTAAGCCTAAGTCGGTAGACTGCCGCTCCCCGAACCGCGCGCTCTAAGCTGTTCTTTTTCTAACGATATAACGTATTGCCCCTCGGGGTTACATGAGCCATACTTATTATCACTATACTTAACATCACGCCTGTGGCGGAAGAACAAGAGCAGCTCCCCAGACAATACTGTTCGTTGTATACTTATAATCTTTGGACACTTAGATGACACGAGGGTTTAGTTTATCATTTGATACGAGGTCAGGATGCAAAAGTGAAAAATTTTTCATCCATATCTTGTAGAAATTAAAAACTTTTCAAAGGCCTATGAATTCAATTCGCCAGCTTTAAGCTTACCTTTAACAGCCAGTGTCCAGTGTGCTGGACACTATCGTATTTTACAGCTACAAATATTTCTAACATTTATTTGATGTTCATTACTTTCACTGAGATCAATATCATTTGTTTTATGTAAAACACATTTTTTTGTGTTGCGTTTGAAATTGTGGTAGCGAAAGGGTTAAAGTCCCACAGTAACACAATAGCCTGACAACACACGAAAAGCTTCGCTTTTTGGTGCATTGGCGTATGAAGTTGCGACTTAGCAATGTGTAGCTCACGTTAATAGACCAAAATTCTGCATTACTGTTATTCCCTCCGCCCCCCCGACAGAAGTATCGTACGCCCTTCCCGACAGGTTTTGCACCCTCACCTGGTGCCCAACACAACCGTAAAGCTTCGCGAAAATTACTCGAAACCGTTCATCAAAAATAGCTAAAAATTAACACAAATGGCGAAAATTGAGCTAAATTGGGGAAATTATGAACCTATAACTCCTGTGAATAAACCCATTAAAATAACCACAAATATTTTGTTTCTTATCAAGTATATACATAATGCAGCGTTTTGTAATTAAATGTGTACTCACTGCGCATTGTATCATGAATTTTCATGTTTATACCTACATAATTATGCCAATCATAATGCTTATTGCTACAAAATTTGTAGCGCCCCATTCTTTGTTACACTAAATTTGGATGTATTCACGATTAGTGATCCATTTAAAATGGCGAAACGATACCAACTATTGCTATGAACATATTAATAATTGTAGCAACTAACATTGTTCTTACAAAAATCGCGCAATTATTGGACTATGTAATAATACGAATTACTGTTTCAAAAAATTTTTTGTAGCTATAATCATGCTCATGCGTGCTGCAATATGCATTGAGTGCACACATTTTTCTGCGAACACTGCATAATTATTGTTAGTTCTAAGTATTACATAATTACACCTGCTTCGTGAAATCAAATCAGTTTAAAACCACAACTCTGCTCGATACAAAAAACAGCTCTCAAAGATTCTTTATTACCCAAAATTTATCTCACTTATATTAATTGTTCATTGCACAGTCCAAAAATTAATCTTCAGATGAGGAAGCTTATATATATATATATATACTACGTGTAATCATACAATTCTACGTACAGCAATAAAAGTAAATTTTTAGCTTAAAACCACAACTCTGCTCGATACAAAAACAGCTCTCAAAGATTCTTTATTACCCAAAATTTATCTCACTTATATTGTTCATTGCACAGTCCAAAAATTAATCTTCAGATGAGGAAGCTTATTATAAACATGTGTGAACATACAATTCTACGTACAGAAATAAAAGTAAGTTTTTGGCGAACAGTTTGCACAACATCTGTGAACACTTCGTAAAAAATTAATAGCAATTCAATATTGCTATTCCAAAAAATTTGCTTCATTTCTGTCCGTTATTTTAAAGTGAATTATTTATTATATAATCCATCGCATATAGAGAGCCTAATGTACGTACTGAGATTACACAAAACTAAATAAGTTGGGTATACGTAGCCTCCTCACATAAAAACAATGAATGATCGTTTTAACCGCCTCCACACTGAGTGCACGATACAATACAGTCATCAATAACCACAGCTTTCATGATACACATTTGAAAACTTAAGCCCTATAATTCTCCCTATATATATTTAAGATCGCCACTTGCCGCAGCCGGAACACGATTTTCGCGGGAACTGGAATTTCGGTTACTCCCTTGTGTGTAGCTACGATTATTTGTTGAGGTTCCTAAAGTAATCGAGCTACAGTTCCTAAATAGTCATTGTAACCGCCAGCGAGACTTGCGCCTGAACGATCCGTCCTCTTTGCGCCAAAAATTTGTCACAAAATTTTATACGAAATACAATAAGCATTAAATATGCATAAAAGGATTCAACATTACAGCTATATTATAGTTTCCAATATGTTAATAAAGAACATAGCCGAAGTCAAACCAAAAACTATACCAGACAGTCACGTTCTCAATGTATGAGGTCCCAGGAAGATCACCGGATTCTCGGGGGCCGAGGTGTCTGCGAAGAAATCGGTGCTTCCCGCCGAGGGGAGTAGGGTACGATGCGCATATATACCAGGGCATTTCAGACCTTCGATTCTATGTAGATGCTAACACTAGTAAATTATAGAGAATATTTTAATGCCTGCTGAATATAATCGTATACGTGACTGTCCAATGATTGTTATGTGACATTGTGAGCCGCACCATAACTGCATGTAAATGTTTTGATCTTGTGCACATTTTTAATTTGATCTTGTGCAAATTTTTAAATTTCCTCAAGCGCTCTTCGAGATATTGCTTAAGCCAAAGGTTTCTTGTCCGACGCTTCATTCGAAACACAAAGTTCCTTTATAATTATGGCGAATTATTATTATGATTGATCTTGTGCATTTTGTAATTTGATTTGTGGGAAACTTCTTTAGAATTTCCTACAAGCGTTACTAGCAGATATTGCTTAAGCCAAAGGTTTTTTGTACCACGCTCATTTCTCCAACACAAAGCTTCCTTTATAATACTTGACGGCCAATTATTACGATTGATTGATCCTCCGCACATTTTTAATTAATCTAGATTGTTGCCGCATTTTTTAATTTGATCTCTTGTCGTAAATTTTTAAATTTCCTCAAGCGACTCTTTGATATATATTCGCTTAACGCCAAAGGTTTGTTGTCCGACGCTCATTTCGAAAAGACGCAAAAATCTTCCTTTATAATTATCACTGGAGATGCATCTTTCTACGATTTGATCTTGTGCAAATTTTTAAATTTCCTCAAGCGCTCTTCGAGATATTGCTTAAGCCAAAGGTTTCTTGTCCGACGCTCATTCGAAACACAAAGTTCCTTTATAATTATGGCGAATTATTATTACGATTGATCTTGTGCACATTTTTAATTTGATCTTGTGCACATTTTTAATTTGATCTTGTGCAAATTTTTAAATTTCCTCAAGCGCTCTTCGAGATATTGCTTAAGCCAAAGGTTTCTTGTCCGACGCTCATTCGAAACACAAGAACTCCTTTTATATATATTACTGAGAATGATCTTCCCATTTATCTTGTGCTGACATTTTTAATTCATTTTGCTGCACCGTCAGTTCCATCTTGTGCAAATTTTTAAATTTCCTCAAGCGCTCTTCGAGATATTGCTTAAGCCAAAGGTTTCTTGTCCGACGCTCATTCGAAACACAAAGTTCCTTTATAATTATGGCCAATTATTATTACGAACAGTATTCACCAAAAATGACTTTCGCGTTTCTAGCAAGCGATTTTGAGCGAGTAGTTCGCTCAAGATTCCGGTAGTATATACTAAAATTAATAAAAAATTTCTGTTTTTAAAACTACATACTTCTCTCGAACGAGTCGCGAGCCAAACGGCAAATCATTTTGGCGAGTCTATATTGTCTGCATTTACAACCTAATACTTAAAGCGATATGAAGCGACTCTAAGGTACGCGTTGACTACACTAAAATAATTTTATATACTATCGTTAGTATAATATACGCTAATCAACCATTATAAAATTCACTTCAACGCTGCTGTATACGCTACAAAATGCAAATACACACAAAACGGAGCAGCTGCATTAAAAAATACAATATTTAGCAGCCATTGCATTGTTCCGTTTCAAACTAATCAATCGATTCCTAGGAACTTATTTCACCGTTAATGACGGTAGCATCGGTAGCGTAGTACCGAAAATTTCTACCCTCGATTCGGATACTACAGCGTTGCACGTAATAGCTTTTCACCAAAATTAACAATGCAGAACAAACGTGGAAACTACACGTATTTTGATTCGGCAGGTGTTGGTCGTCGGCGGGTCGAATTACAATTGACGGCAACGGTTGAAATCCCTCGCCGCTTGACGGTAGTCCTGGGCTTCCGTTACGAATATGAAATCCTGAAATAAAAAAAAATATTTTCAGCACGATTGTGTGTGTAGCCGGGACGTCGTCGGCGGGTCGAATTACAATTGACGGCAACGGTTGAAATCCCTCGCCGCTTGACGGTAGTCCTGGGCTTCCGGTCCAAAAATATACCAAATCCTGAAATAAAAAAAAATATTTTCAGCACGATTGTGTGTGTAGCCGGGACGTCGTCGGCGGGTCGAATTACAATTGACGGCAACGGTTGAAATCCCTCGCCGCTTGACGGTAGTCCTGGGCTTCCGGTCCAAAAATATACCAAATCCTGAAATAATAAAAAATATTTTCAGCACGATTGTGTGTGTAGCCGGGACGTTTCCCGTTTGAACACAGTTTATGCACCTATCTCATGTTTGGTTTCGCTAACGCTGCTTGAATATACCCTACTTTTGCTGAAGAGTTTGGCGAGTAACTGAACAACATTACCAAGATCTAATTATAAATACATGGCCATTATTGTTGAAGTATATATACTCACACGGCCACTAGAAATATCGCGATGTTTTCAAAGTGGCTTTTAAGACTCTCAAAAATGTAGAGAAAACACTCCGATTAAAATACTGGTAAATATAATATTATTAAATTATTACAGTATATAGAAATGCAATAAATTATTTCTTGGTTTACGTAGCCAAGGGCGTCGTTACGGTGGTGCACGGGAGACCGTGTCCCCATCTTACCACTGCAACAAAAATTTTTTTCAAGATCGTCAGAACACAATTTGAGTTGTTGACGCCACAATGCGTCGGTGCCTTCCCCCAGATGAAATTTTCTGGTAATTCCCCTGTATGTAGCTCAGTTTCCGATGAATATTCGGAATAGTTAATCTAGGCGCAGGTGAAGCAGAATGACACCCCAAGGAATTGCCCCAAAATTTATACACTTATGTAATTTGGGGCGCTGATCACGAATCAGGCCTCCGTTTTCCTGCATGACCTCTGGTTACCGAGATATGACCTATTGAAGTTGGCCTATGCTCTTCTTTGGCTCCGTTCGCTCACTCACTGTAGGTCGAATCGGCAGCCGTCAGTAACTTGATGTGAGAACGCATCGCGTATAATGATAACGCGTATGTGTAATAACGGTGACGCAGCTGCATGGCGCAACTTCCTAACACCATGCCCATACGACCCCGGCTATCGTAACCTCAAGGGCGGACCCTAAGTTTTCTGTTTTAGCCACTTTTCTTGGTCAGACCCAAGAAGTTACGGAGCTTAGCAGGCCGCAGGCGCGCTTCACGGGGGATGATTTGGTAACCCGCCGATCGGTGAACTGGCGCCGTGCTCTCATCTGGTATGATCACCGACGCTCCTTAGGAGGCTTCACACCGAAACCTGCTGACAGGTCACCATGCTCAAACCCCAATATACCCTGTAGCATAATGGAAGCTGTT
>JASANE010022351.1:0-28316 GCA_030248225.1 Trileptium ribeirensis | reverse complement strand
TTTTAACCTCTTCAACTTTTCAGTTTCGTATTGCTCGGAAAGGGGATGAATGCACTTCTTCATCCGATTCGGATCCGAAAAAATTGCGCATGATATTTCGGATTGCATTGAATCGGAAATGAATTGGATCGAATCGGACCCAGTGTAAACACGGCCTAAGTGTATCGTTTTGCTTTTCACAATTGCTTACGTGTATATAGTGCTTAGGCTTATGCGTATATAGTAACCTTTTCATAATCGAAGTGAACGATATTTTTTAGGTCACGCAAGTAAAACTGATAAAGATTTGTGGTATATATTTCGATTATGAAATGATTAGTAGTTCGAAAACAATGTACCTTCATGACGGCTTATTCTAAAAATCAGACTGTTTTATTAAGTCTAAAACTTCAAACATAAGTGATGCATAAATAACGAAATTTCGTATTTTCATGCCAACTGAGTTGTGCCAAATTTTATTAAATGATAATAATTTTATTAAGTCTAAAACTGCAACCATAAGTGATGCATAAATAACGAAATTTCGTATTTTCATGCCAACTGAGTTGTACCAAATTTTATTAAATGATAATAATTTTATTAAGTCTAAAACTTCAAACATAAGTCAATGCGTGAATAACGAGATTTCGTATTTTCATGCCAACTAAGTTGTGCCAAATTTTATTAAATGATAATAATTTTATTAAGTCTAAAACTGCAACCATAAGTGATGCATAAATAACGAAATTTCGTATTTTCATGCCAACTGAGTTGTACCAAATTTTATAATCTATTTTGTCTCTCTATGGCTGCCATCGTGTTGGTGGTCTGATGCTCATTTGAATTAAAAAAACAAAGAAAATTATTGCGGAACATTTTCAACTTCCTTAATTAAAAACAGCGCCGACCAAAGGTCACTGAGGGGCAATAAGCGACAGAAGGCGGGCGCTTTTCGAGAAAAAGGGGCCGCGGTACGGCGTCCTTCCCAATATTTATGCAGCCCTTCCCCCGCCTTGTCAATTGCATACTAAAACACTTTAACATGTTCAACTTCCTTAAATAAAAACAGCGCCGACCAAATGTCACTGAGTCGCAATAACCCACTGTAGGAGGGCGCTTTTCGAGAAAAAGCGGCCGCGGTACGGCGTCCTTCCCAATATTTATGCAGCCCTTCCCTTGCCTTGTCAATTGCATACTAAAACACTTTAACATGTTCAACTTCCTTAATTAAAAACAGCGCCGACCAAAGGTCACTGAGTAGCAATAAGCGACGGAAGGCGGGGCGCTTTTCGGGAAAAAGGGGCCGCGGTACAGCGTCCTTCCCAATATTTATGTAGCCCTTTCCCCGTCTCGTCAATTGCATACTAAAACACTTTAACATGTTCAACTTTCTTAATTAAAAACAGCGCCGACCAAAGGTCACTGAGTAGCAATAAGGGACGGGAGGCGGAGCGCTTTTCGAGAAAAAGGGGCCGCGGTACGGCGTCTTTTTCAATATTTATGCAGCCCTTGCCCCGCCTTTTCAATTGCATACTAAGACACTTTTCGAACATGCATGTTGAACTGAATTCAATTGTACGTACGTCATGCAATTCTATATCACTAAAATTACCTCGATATTATATGTTTAAAAAATGGTGTTCCCAATTATAGTTGCGTAACCCAAACATATTCGCGAATGGGGTATAAAATTGATGAAAAATTAATTGCAATTAATCGGTCCAATTAATTCATTGGTCCCGATTTCCCAATTGGATTACGAATAGTTGAAATTAATACCAGTGACTTGGACTGCGGGGTTAGCGCAAAACTTAGTGACTGAGTAATATATATAGGGCAAAGCCTGTTCTCATCGTTTTTTACAGGTTTTCCAAGAATAATTGTTGTGTTTCCATTGTTTATGCACTGCATAAGTAATATGACTTGTGATACATATGTGAATATGTTGTGAACGAAAGTAAGAAATTACATGTGCACACAAATATGAACACATTATATGCTCATATTATATACGATGCCATAATCGAGATGGTGCTATGGTCATCCTCCAGCATCCTAGCTCTATATCCGCCTTCATTTACACCCATGACTTTTATGATAATGCTTTTTTAAATAAGAAATAACTAGAAGAAGAATAAGCCATATAGTCTACGATATTTCTGTTTTGTATATATTTAACATGTGGTATTAGACGAGTTGGTGGTGTGGCCGAGTGGTTAGAGCGCCTGCTTCATAATCCTGAAGTGAGGAGTCGAATCCAGTGGTCGCGCTAATATCCTTGGGCAAGGGACGCAGCCACATTTGCTTCGCAGTAACTATGCGTTAAGATGATGGGTGGTGTAATATGCAATCATTATGGCCAGCCTACACATATAATGCCTTTTTAAGTAATAGTTGTAGCACAGCTATCGTGCGTGTAATTAGTTTGCATAGTGATGTAAATAATTGCATAGTGCTTTTGCATGCAATTGCAATAATTCATTGGTGACGCTACCAATTAAAATTAAATTGATTAGTTAATATATAATTGATTGATGATATGCCAATTAATTTTTACATGCCCTGTGCACGCGCACTGGGGTCGGAGTGTTCTAAGCCTTATTTAACACGCACCCTTCTGAGGCGGTTCATATTCGACCCATTTCCTAGTCACTCCTTCACATTCTTCGCGCTGAAAATTATATTAATTATGAACAAAATTACAATATTTTTCCTCGTTCACAAAATAATGCTCCAATCTACTCGAAAATTTTGTTACATACATGTCGTATGTGAAAATGTTACATGTGACATGTCGTATGTAGCAATATTATATACGACATATTGTATGTAACAGAGTTACGTACGACAAGTCGTATGGACCGATATTACATACGATATGTCGTTAGTAACAGGGTTGGATAAATTGTTCCAAACCAAAAAAAATATAGTTATCCCCAACCGCACCCTAACCCCCCACGGAATCATCCATCACGTAAGCTGACTCACCCGCAGACGAGTTTAGAATGGTGAGTCACTTATCTTGGACACATATGGTGCAAACCGTTTCGAAATCTTCGTTGTATAAGGTATGATTTGGTTAGAATAAAAAATATACAGAGACCTAAAATTTTGTTCTATTATGATTATAATTCTAGATAACAACAAAAACAGCTTCTTCTAAACGTATCGTTAAAAAATTCACTGGTTTGAGCACTTGTTCAGTGTTTATCGAGAGTAAAACTCGTGTTGTAAAGGTTAACCTAAATGCTGATCTCTGTCTAGCACGATGCTGTCTTAACAGGTGTCACTATTTCCCTTACAACAAAAAATTGTTTACTGGAACGACATCACTTTCTCAAATTTCAATGGTTTGAACACTTTTTAAAGGTTTATTGAGAATTAAACTCGTGTTGTAAAAGTTACCCTAAATGTTGATCTCTGTCTAGCACGACGCTGTCTTAACAGGTGTCACTATTTCCCTTACAACAAAAAATTGCTTACTTGTACGACATCACTTTCTCAAATTTCAGTTGTTTGAACACTTTTTCAGGGTTTATTGAGAGTTAAGCTCGTGTTGTGAAGGTTAACCTAAATGTTGAGCTCTGTCTAGCACGAAGCTGTCTTAACTGGTGTTACTATTTCCCTTACAACAAAAATTGTTTACTTGAACGACATCACTTTCTCAAAAGCATGTTATTCTTGGTATTTCTCGAGATTTTCAAACAAACAATGCGATTGTTTTGTATTAAAATTTGCTAAAAATTAACGTATTTAAATTGTTTAGCAAATTTTCTTGCGAAAATTTGTAACCAGTTTCCCAAAGCTTATTAAAGTCTCCGAATTTTACTCTAAAGTAATTACCGAATTAAATAATTTTTAATGTAGATTACTGAAGTTTGATTGTATAATTTTTATTGTAAAATACCGTGGATGATTTATGATGGAACATTTAGGCATCCACACATATTTCCCGTAGAGTAAAAGTTGAACGTTTTGAAGTTGTTTCAAACTCTTGGAGCGTAGTTTAGTCAGAAGCTTGATTTGTTCGGACAATTTTCCCGGGCGGAGTAATGTTTCTCGGGCGGAGCAATGTTTCCCGGGCGGAGTAATGTTTCCCGGGCGGAGTAATTTTTCCCGGGCGGAGTAATGTTTCACGGGCGGAGTAATGTTTCCCGGGCGGAGTAATGTTTCCCTTGCGGAGTAATGTTTCCCGGGCGGAGTAATGTTTCCCGGAAAAACATTAGCAGACCGGGTTGAATTTATCGTAAGGGAAAATTACGTGGGGCATGAAATGACGCCGTTACACAGGGAAGCTGCCTTACAACAGGTGCACTTGTTTACATCTGCACTGATTCTGAGGCAGCACCGTGTGTTTTCACTATTTTTTTTTCAGCTTCTTCGCAAACAGCCATATTAATTAAGATCATTTCATTAGGGTTATATTTCTTGTTTAGAATTTTCTGTTAGAAACTTAGTAATCAGTTTCAAACAGATGCTCCATCTTGTAAAGAAACAACACAGGTTACAAACATGTCTTGAAAGTTAATGTCGTTCGACTGAAATGATAGACGATTATTCATCGAGTTAGCATTGGCAAGGCTTAGTCAATCCCATAAATTCGGAAGCAATTTTAACTGGTATTATTAACAACAGCCGAATGAGAATGGATAGCAGTAGAGCCAAGCAGCTTTATAAATAAGTTGATTGAATACTATCTAGTGTTTAGCACAACCTACAATACAGAATAAATTTATCTGGTCGTTGCGTAAGTTTTTATGCGTTACTGCACTTTAGGCGCGCACACCTTGGTTGTTCTTTTATCAAATTAGTTCACGATCGCAAAAGCAATGAATGCACTCAAACCACAACTTAGGTATTGTTGGCGGTCGCTATATTGCGATTTACTATCGTATTTTTTGACCACGTACAGTGAAAAACGCGATACCCAATCACGTTTTTTGCACATACTGCAATGCACACAGACCCTGAACTTTGCTGTGGCATGTCATTTGGTAAATGACACCCGTTAAAAATGGAGAAATGTGCGCGTACGCAAATTCCATTCATATATCACAAAGCTGTTCGAGTTCGATAATCTGCGAATACTGATTGGCAGAATTGTTTTCATGATAAAGATCGTGAATTTGACAAAAGGACAACCATGGTTTGTGCTGCTAAATTGATCTCACGCATTACAAGTTATTGAAGCATGTACTAAGCATTCCCTATGCAAACTCCAAAATCTAATGTTTTCCATAAATAACAGCGATATAATGTAACGCAGGTGTTTTGAGTTGACCGGGTTTTTGGCGGCACGTCGAAATAATAATCCTTTTCAACAAAGAACGACACCGACAGACGGAAATATTATTAAATGTTTGTATTTAGAATTTGAAAAATTTGCATTAGCATTCTGATCTCGAATTACTGCTGCTGCTGCTGCTGTTCGTTGCTTTGGTTATATCTTAGTTTTAGTTAAGCGCAAGTTAAAAAAGTCTGGTTTTGTGTATGCATTTACGGTGGACTATTTTCTTTAACTCATACATACTAAATGGCCTAGGTTCCTGTTTTTCTTTTAGTATGTATATCATCCAAATTCTGCGATTGTGCATAGTTTGCTGCTAAAACCTACCACAACAGGTTACTGTGTAGAATTGAAAACACAGGAACTGCATTTTAACAAAACCTTTAATTGTGCCTGTTGCTAATATTTTTGAAGCTGTTTTATACGGTCCTACAATAATCGAGCTCAAAAATGATTATCGTTGACAAAATTTGACGTTTCTGTGGGTTCTGAATGCAATATCTTCGATTTTTGCTATGATACATAGCGAAAATTATTATTATACGAGAAGGCGATATCAGTTATGATATAATATTAATTAACAAATAAATATTTTATATTTTAATGTTAACAAATCAAATATCCATCTATTTTTGTGCATACTAAGCCCTGTTGAAATTACGCCCGCAGTGATCCGATTCGATATGACCAAATTTTGTTCCAATCTTTTATTGAGCGTATATAGGTATGGTATTATTTCACACTGCATGATTTGAATTCGCATCCATAAAAATTTTGTGAAATGCTCTATCGAATCGAATCGGATGCAATCTGACCACGTCGGCGAATAATACCATCCAATATTTTTTTTATTTTACTAGGACGTACATTGTGATATCGTATTCTGTTGTTTTGTGTTGCTTTTATCTTCAACTACCGTCGGGCCATTAGCGAACTGAATCCGCCAAAATGCAATGTTTCACTGGCTGAATTAATAAAGTTATTACTCTGGCAAAAGCATCGCCCCTGAATATTAATTTTTACTGCCATCAATAATTACTAATTTGAAAATTTTCACGCAACAAAACGATGCGTGAGGTATGTACTCTGAGGTCTTAAATTCTATTTAAATTATTTTCCAAATCACAGCTGGTAAAGCTATTACCAAGAGTTCATTAGGAAAAAGTATGACACTTCCCTGCACTCACAGATTAGCCCGTGTTTGATGACGCGCGTTTTCGGCCTTACCCCTCCCCCACAAAAACACTGCGGGGGGAGGAGGTGTAAGGCCGAAAAAGCGCGTCATCAAACACGGGCTGATATGTGATAGCAGGGAAGTGTCATACTCTACCCTATTGCACTCTTGCTATTACCAACTACATTAGCTCTTTAGAGCACTAAATTCAATGAAATGCATAATTTTTGTACCAAAGCTATAGCTTTATGGTAAAGAACGATAACGCATTACACTATTTTCCAGCCAAGATATAATACCCTAGTTGTGCCTTTTAGTCACTGCTGTATTTGGGGGAGAGAAATTTCGGACTCCTAAAAAATACCAAGGGCGCCTAGGTATTTATAGATACATCTGACAATATACTATGAGTAATATAAAAAACATTTATACCACTACTAAATAATGCTACTCGAGCATGTCTTGCCTCATCTGTCCCAAATGAAAATTCTAAATACGCCAATGTTTTTAGTACTTTTAGGTATTTCTTAGCTGAAGGTATGACAACGACGGTCCAAATGAATGTCCGTCATCCTTTGCTGAAATCTTGTGGCGGTTAATATATGTTGGTCAATTACATACATAGACTTTCAGATGTATTCTGTTTTTGTTTCTTCTTATTCTTTGTTTTAAACTAACATTAAACAAAGTTGAGTTAATCTACGGTCATTCTGAGTTTTTTTCGGAACTAATCTGCAAGTTTTTACGACAGAATCATACATATTATATTCGTTATTTCAATAATACTGACTCTAACTTGCTGCATCTTGCCGACAACGTGAGTATCAATCACAACACACAAAAACATTACGGATCGAGTTAAGCTACGGTCATTCTGAGTTTTTTCGGAACTAATCTGCTACCTATTACGACAGAATCATACATATGATGTTCATGATTTTAACAGTACAGGTCGAGTTAAGTTGCTGTCATTCTGAGTTACTAATGTACAAGCTTTTACGATAAAATCATACATATGATGTTCATGATTTTAACAATACTGGTCGAGTTAAGTTGCTGTCATTCTGAGTTAGTAATGAACAAGCTTTTACGATAAAATCATACATATTATGTTCATGATTTTAACAATACGGGTCGAGTTAAGTTGCTGTCATTCTGAGTTACTAATGTACATATTTTATGATAAAATCATACCTATGATGTTCATGATTTTAACAATACGGGTCGAGTTAAGTTGCTATCATTTCTGAGTTACTAATGTACAAGCTTTTACGATAAAATCATACATATGATGTTCATGATTTTAACAATACAGGTCGAGTAAAGTTGCTGTCATTCTGGGTTACTAATGTACAAGCTTTTATGATAAAATCATACATATAATGTTCATGATTTTAACAATACGGGTCGAGTTAATCTACGGTCATTCTGAGTTTTTTCGGAACTAATCTGCTACCTATTACGACAGAATCATACATATGATGTTCATGATTTTAACAGTACTGGTCGAGTTAAGTTGCTGTCATTCTGAGTTAGTAATGAACAAGCTTTTACGATAAAATCATACATATGATGTTCATGATTTTAATAATACTGGTCGAGTTAAGTTGCTGTCATTCTGAGTTAGTTATGTACAAGCTTTTACGATAAAATCATACATATGATGTTCATGATTTTAATAATACTGGTCGAGTTAAGTTGCTGTCATTCTGAGTTAGTTATGTACAAGCTTTTACGATAAAATCATACATATGATGTTCATGATTTTAACAATATGGGTCGAGTTATGTTGCTGTCATTCTGTGTTACTAATGTACAAGCTTTTACGACAAAATCATACATATGCTAACGGATTAAAATCCCCAAAGTGTAAAAAAATTCACACTTATCCAAACCTATTTTCAATTTTCATTTTTCCAGCCCATTGACAAATGCTATCGATCTCTATTCTGAGAAAGAAGGTCATTGAAACCCAAAATATATATCTTGGAAGCGCCAGCATAAAGTTTTAAACAAGGATTAACAAAAAGATAAGTCATATCATTAATATATATACAATAAACAACAGTAGTCCTCGATTGCTACCTTGCTTAACGCCTGAAATAACAGGTGTTTCTAATTTCCAGTGACCAGTGTACCAACAGGATTTGTTTCATTAGGCGTCGGTAAACAACAAACGTAAATCAAAGACTTGAATACTGCGCACAAAAACACTAATATCAAATATTTGAAAAATCATTTTCAAAAGTTGCATTAACCATGCAAGTAAAATGCTCCGGAATACAGATCAACACTCCACTGCCAAGGACTTGCCTCTCGGATCTTAAAATGGTAAAAATGCGCATTCGTGGTAAAATCCGGAGTTCGGTTAGGTTCAATATTGTCACCAGCTTTGCTCAACTGTACTGTCGACCGGGTTACCTCTCACGCGCTGTTAAACCAGACAGACAGTGGCATGTACTTGGCTACCGAAATGCGAATTTACTAAAAGTTATTCTTAATGATTTTCAAATAGCTTTGAAGTAGGTCTGTTGCCGTTTTTGTGTTTTCTGTCCGATACTATTAAAAATGTTACCCATAGGTTTTTATCATCCTTAAATTAACAAACAAATTGCCATGAACAAATGCGGGCTAATAAATTGACCTACGATACGTCGCAATTTTAGGTAAGATAACTCCTAATTTACTCGAAAACTATAAATACGTAAAATTCTATAAGCAGCTCTGTTGGCGTGGGAATTTACTAAAAGTTATTCCCAATGTTTTTGAAACAGCTTCGAATTTCTATCGCGTATTTGTTAATTCATATTTTCGAACAGTGTTTTGCAAATGGCATTTTCCCTGACACGTGGCGAGAATCAACTATCAGCCCTGTCTACAAAAACGGTAATAACATGAAATATATGAAAATATTGACCCAAATAACTCGTATCCTAATTACTTAAAACTTATAAAAATGATTTGTAATTCCTGCATTGTAAACCTTTTTAAAAGAAACAAGTCTGAGCGCAACGTCATGGACATCGAGCAAACAAATCCACATATACACAATTTGTAGAGTATCTTTCTGATTGAGATAAATCTCTGGGAAGTCATTCTGTACGACATGAAAAACTTGCCTCAAAACTTACGGCTTTCGATATTAGTAGTCAATTACTACAATAGATAAATGATCTCGTGACATGAAAAAACGTTAGAGTAGACGTAAACCAATGCTGTTTATGACATCACGTGTTGTGCGGTTTGACGTACCGCAAGAAAGTATTTCAGGTTCAACTTTATTCTTATTGTATATAGCCGATCTTGCTTCATACAATTCACCACGTGTTGCGCGGTTGGAAATAATAACGTAGTTTGCAAAGTGTTTGTTGACGATGTTAAATTATATCAGTTTCGCTCTGAAGTAGTGATTATACCAAAAATATATACTATGACTAGTGTTTTTAATAAACATGGCACAAAACTGAATATTAAATTGGTCAATTAAGTACATCAGAAATTACCGAAAATACACCTTTGTAATTAAAACCCAAAAACAGTTTATTTTGTTGACAGTCTCCAAATTTACGCCGTTAATTATGTTAAAAGGACTAACTATTATCGGGATGCTAAATTCTGTTGTCATTTTATTAACATCGTCAAGAAAATGCATCGAATATCTACCATGTTTTTTTCATTGTTATATTTCATCTGGGCATAACATTTTGCTTACGAGCTTGCATTATTTATGTCTAAAATATGTTACAAAACGATTCTTGCATTTGAACGCTAGTATATCTTAGATATACTAACCGATAAGTTCTATGTTATTTCACACGCAAAATATTTAATCGAATCGGCAACGCTATGAAAACTATAAAAAGCGGCTGCACTGCCCAAATTTTAATTCGCTTCAACTCAGGTTTCTAAACACAGACTTAGCAATTATTTTTTAAATGTTATCGCGGCGATGTTGAAATTTCTCATTCGACTGTACTAAAAATCGACAATTACAACTACGGCTGGACATCAACTGAAACTCAGAAGGCCGGTGACCAAAACGACCTGGTTCTACCACAGTTTTTCCAGCCCAGATGTCAACATTTAGAACAGCCTACCAGAGACTATGAAAAGCGTCAAGTTCTAAAGCCTTTGGACGACTGTTTTAATAAAGACACTGAACCAGACTCCTATTTAACGTTACCATCGCACTTTACAATGACAGTTGAATAAAAGTGAACATCGTCCCTGTGTCCTCTTTTACTTAACCACAATATAATATTATATCATCGCACTTTACAATGACAGTTGAATAAAAGTGAACATCGTCCCTGTGTCCTCTTTTACTTAACCACAATATAATAATACTGTCGAAAAACTTGCAGATTAGTTCCGAAAAAAAACTCAGAATGACCGTAGATTAACTCAACTCGTATTGTTAAAATCATGAACATTATATGTATGATTTTATCGTAAAAGCTTGTACATTAGTAACTCAGAATGACAGCAACTTAACTCGAAATGTATTGTTAAAATCATGAACATCATATGTATGATTTTATCGTAAAAGCTTGTACATTAGTAACTCAGAATGACAGCAACTTAACTCGACCCGTATTGTTAAAATCATGAACATCATATGTATGATTTTTTCGTAAAAGCTTGTACATTAGTAACACAGAATGACAGCAACTTAACTCGACCAGTATTATTAAAATCATGAACATCATATGTATGATTTTATCGTAAAAGCTTGTACATTAGTAACTCAGAAATGACAGCAACTTAACTCGACCCGTATTGTTAAAATCATGAACATCATATGTATGATTTTATCGTAAAAGCAAGTACATTAGTAACTCAGAATGACAGCAACTTAACTCGACCAGTACTGTTAAAATCATGAACATCATATGTATGATTCTGTCGTAATAGGTAGCAGATTAGTTCCGAAAAAACTCAGAATGACCGTAACTTGACTCGATCCGTAATGTTTTTGTGTGTTGTGATTGATACTCACGTTGTCTTCCAGATGCAGCAAGTTATAGTCAGTATTATTGAAATAACGAATATAATATGTATGATTCTGTCTTAAAAACTGCAGATTAGTTCCGAAAAAAAACTCAGAATGACTGTAGATTAACTCGACCCGTATTGTTAAAATCATGAACATTACATGTATGATTGTATCATAAAAGCTTGTACATTAGTAACCCAGAATGACAGCAACTTTACTCGACCCGTATTGTTAAAATCATCAACATCATATGTATGATTTTATCGTAAAAGCTTGTTCATTACTAACTCAGAATGACAGTAACTTAACTCGACCAGTATTGTTAAAATCATGAACATCATATGTATGATTCTGTCGTAATAGGTAGCAGATTAGTTCCGAAAAAACTCAGAATGACCGTAGCTTAACTCGATCCGTAATGTTTTTGTGTGTTGTGATTGATACTCACGTTGTCGGCCAGATGCAGCAAGTTATAGTCAGTATTATTGAAATAACGAATATAATATGTATTATTCTGTCGTAAAAACTTGCAGATTAGTTCCGAAAAAACTCAGAATGACCGTAGATTAACTCCACCCGTATTGTTAAAATCATGAACATTATATGTATGATTTTATCGCAAAAGCTTGTACATTAGTAACTCAGAATGGCAGCAACTTAACTCGACCAGTATTATTAAAATCATGAACATCATATGTATGATTTTATCGTAAAAGCTTGTACATTGGTAACTCAGAAATGATAGCAACTTAACTCGACCCGTAAAATATGAACATCATAGGTATGATTTTATCATAAAAGATTACATCATAACTCAGATGGCAGCAACTAACTCGACCCGTATTGTTAAAATCATGAACATATATGTATGATTCTTATCGTAAAAGCTTGTTCATTACTAACTCAGAATGACAGCAACTTAACTGACAGTATTGTTAATCATGAACATCATATGTATGATTTTATCGTAAAAGCTTGTACATTAACTAACCAACATAGAGATTACGAAAAGCTGACATGGAACCAGAAATGATAGCAACAATGCCCGTATTGTTAAAATCATGAACATCATAGGTATGATTTTATTTAAGAAAAGAACTAACTCTACGTATGTTAATGAAAAAAGAGAAAAGGCACAACCAGAAGAAGCAACAAGCGAGAAAAAGAAAAAGAA
The DNA here is from genome assembly GCA_030248225.1 of Trileptium ribeirensis. Taxonomy (NCBI): domain Eukaryota; kingdom Metazoa; phylum Nematoda; class Enoplea; order Enoplida; family Thoracostomopsidae; genus Trileptium; species Trileptium ribeirensis. Next base: position 15,706 of record JASANE010022351.1, on the reverse strand, counting down.
ATCGTAAAAGCTTGTACATTAGTAACTCAGAATGACAGCAACTTAACTCGACCTGTACTGTTAAAATCATGAACATCATATGTATGATTCTGTCGTAATAGGTAGCAGATTAGTTCCGAAAAAACTCAGAATGACCGTAGCTTAACTCGATCCGTAATGTTTTTGTGTGTTGTGATTGATACTCACGTTGTCGGCAAGATGCAGCAAGTTAGAGTCAGTATTATTGAAATAACGAATATAATATGTATGATTCTGTCGTAAAAACTTGCAGATTAGTTCCGAAAAAAACTCAGAATGACCGTAGATTAACTCAACTCGTATTGTTAAAATCATGAACATTATATGTATGATTTTATCGTAAAAGCTTGTACATTAGTAACTCAGAATGACAGCAACTTAACTCGAAATGTATTGTTAAAATCATGAACATCATATGTATGATTTTATCGTAAAAGCTTGTACATTAGTAACTCAGAATGACAGCAACTTAACTCGACCCGTATTGTTAAAATCATGACCATCATATGTATGATTTTATCGTAAAAGCTTGTACATTAGTAACACAGAATGACAGCAACTTAACTCGACCAGTATTATTAAAATCATGAACATCATATGTATGATTTTATCGTAAAAGCTTGTACATTAGTAACTCAGAAATGACAGCAACTTAACTCGACCCGTATTGTTAAAATCATGAACATCATATGTATGATTTTATCGTAAAAGCAAGTACATTAGTAACTCAGAATGACAGCAACTTAACTCGACCAGTACTGTTAAAATCATGAACATCATATGTATGATTCTGTCGTAATAGGTAGCAGATTAGTTCCGAAAAAACTCAGAATGACCGTAACTTGACTCGATCCGTAATGTTTTTGTGTGTTGTGATTGATACTCACGTTGTCTTCCAGATGCAGCAAGTTATAGTCAGTATTATTGAAATAACGAATATAATATGTATGATTCTGTCGTAAAAACTGCAGATTAGTTCCGAAAAAAACTCAGAATGACTGTAGATTAACTCGACCCGTATTGTTAAAATCATGAACATTACATGTATGATTTTATCATAAAAGCTTGTACATTAGTAACCCAGAATGACAGCAACTTTACTCGACCCGTATTGTTAAAATCATCAACATCATATGTATGATTTTATCGTAAAAGCTTGTTCATTACTAACTCAGAATGACAGTAACTTAACTCGACCAGTATTGTTAAAATCATGAACATCATATGTATGATTCTGTCGTAATAGGTCACAGATTAGTTCCGAAAAAACCCAGAATGACCGTAGATTAACTCGACCCGTATTGTTAAAATCATGAACATTATATGTATGATTTTATCGCAAAAGCTTGTACATTAGTAACTCAGAATGACAGCAACTTAACTCGACCTGTACTATTAAAATCATGAACATCATATGTATGATTTTATCGTAAAAGCTTGTTCATTACTAACTCAGAATGACAGTAACTTAACTCGACCAGTATTGTTAAAATCATGAACATCATATGTATGATTCTGTCGTAATAGGTAGCAGATTAGTTCCGAAAAAACTCAGAATGACCGTAGCTTAACTCGATCCGTATTGTTAAAATCATGAACATTATATGTATGATTTTATCATAAAAGCTTGTACATTAGTAACCCAGAATGACAGCAACTTTACTCGACCTGTATTGTTAAAATCATGAACATCATATGTATGATTCTGTCGTAATAGGTCACAGATTAGTTCCGAAAAAACCCAGAATGACCGTAGATTAACTCGACCCGTATTGTTAAAATCATGAACATTATATGTATGATTTTATCGCAAAAGCTTGTACATTAGTAACTCAGAATGACAGCAACTTAACTCGACCTGTACTATTAAAATCATGAACATCATATGTATGATTTTATCGTAAAAGCTTGTACATTAGTAAACTCAGAAATGATAGCAACTTAACTCGACCCGTATTGTTAAAATTATGAACATCATAGGTATGATTTTATCATAAAAGCATGTACATTAGTAACTCAGAATGGCAGCAACTTAACTCGACCCGTATTGTTAAAATCATGAACATCATATGTATGATTCTATATCGTAAAAGCTTGTTCATTACTAACTCAGAATGACAGCAACTTAACTCGACCAGTATTGTTAAAATCATGAACATCATATGTATGATTTTATCGTAAAAGCTTGTACATTAGTAACTCAGAATGACAGCAACTTAACTCGACCTGTACTGTTAAAATCATGAACATTACATGTATGATTTTATCATAAAAGCTTGTACATTAGTAACCCAGAATGACAGCAACTTTACTCGACCCGTATTGTTAAAATCATGAACATTACATGTATGATTTTATCATAAAAGCTTGTACATTAGTAACTCAGAATGACAGCAACTTAGCTCGAAATGTATTGTTAAAATCATGAACATCATATGTATGATCCTGTCATAATAGGTCGCAGATTAGTTCCGAAAGAAACTCATAATGACCGAAGCTTAACTCGACCTGCATTGTTATAATCATGAACATCATATGTATGATTCTGTCGTAATAGGTCGCAGATTAGTTCCGTAGGAAACTCATAATGACCGTAGCTAAAAAGGACCCGTATTGTTAAAATCATGAACATCATATGTATGATTTTATCGTAAAAGCTTGTACATTAGTTCCGAAGAAAACTCAGAATAACCGTAGCTTAACTGAACCCGTATTGTTAAAATCATGAACATTATATGCTTGATTTTATAGTAAAAGCTTGTACATTAGTTCCGAGGAAAACTTAGAATGACCGTAGCTTAAAGCTGGACCGTATTGTTAAAATCATGAACATCATATGTATGATTTTATCTAAGCTTGTAATTAGTTCGAGAAACATCGTAGCTCAACTAAACCCGTAATCGCTCAAAATCATGAACATCATATGTATGATTTTATCGCAAAAGCTTGTACATTAGTTCCGAGGAAAACTCAGGATGACCGTAGCTTAACTCAACCAATATTGTTAAAATCATGAACATAATACATATGATTTTATAGTAAAAGCTTGTACATTAGTTCCGAGGAAAACTCAGGATGACCGTAGCTTAACTCAACCCGTATTGTTAAAATCATGAACATTATATGCTTGATTTTATAGTAAAAGCTTGTACATTAGTTCCGAGGAAAACCCAGAATGACCGTAGCTTAACTGGACCCGTATTTTTAAAATCATGAACATCATATGTATGATTTTATCGTAAAAGCTTGTACATTAGTTTCGAAAGAAACTCAGAATGACCGTAGCTTAAAAGTTGTAAGCAATATTCATATTTCTAATAATTATTCTCAAACGAGCACAACCATTTTATAATAGCATTGGCATTGGCACGCTCGTCATAGGAAACTCAGTACAAAAATTCTGGATAACAGCAACTAGTAGATATCATTATGAATCGATGATTAACTGACCAAACGGATAAACGTATTTGGCCCAATTAATTATTTAATTGATTGATTTTTGCAAAATTGTAATGTACAAATTTTAATTGATGAAAATTGAAATAGTCTTAGAAATCTCACGCATACACATATTGCTTAATCTGCATTGCATGTGTTGTATATTGTTGATCTTCATGTCAATTTGTCACAAACTTCTGTGTTCGGTTGGAACACTTTATGCTCGCTTTTATTGCGTGACATACAAAATTACTGATTGATAGGCTGAAATTTAGGATGAGTTTATCGTGTCATTTCATGTGGGATTATTTATCATTGGGGAGCAAACTTATGTTACCGCTTGGTTTGCCCTATTGTTTACCCTATGTAGTACCAAGAATTGATACAGCAAAAAGAAGTTTGATACGCTTAATTCATGATTTCAAATATAGCATTTCTGTATGCTTTTGTATATTTGTAGCAAACAATTAATGTTTATATGTAAATAATTTAAAAATTGTATCTTTGAAAATTAAAAAAAATCGTGTTGTAAAATGCACTAAATTTAATAAGACTAAGTTTTAGATAAATATAAACACTTTTGCATGTGTGAATAAGAAAGTCACAAGAACGAAAAGGTCCCTGCATATGGCCGGGCATTGACGATCACCGTTTCCCTTAAGGCGTGTCACACGCTCAAACTTTTTGCTCAAATTTTGAGCGCAAAATTTGAGCTCAAAATTTGATCAAATTTTGATCAAAATTTGACGGTGATTTTCAAACAAAAATTCCACTGTTTCAAAATTTGAGATCAAAATTTGAACTCAAACTTTTTCAGGTAATACATCTCGCCAATGATTGGCTATGGGAATATCCTTACAAAGTTTGAACAGTGTTCACATGTTCAAACTTACCAAAAATGCAAAAAATATACTTTCAAATTTTGTTCAAAATTAGATCAAGATTTGTGTTCAAATTTTGATCGATCAAAATTTGACCGAAAAGTTTGAGCTTGTGAACATGCCTTTAGTTGTAAGCCTGTTTTTTTACATTTGCTCAAATTTGGTCATAATCGGGGGAGGGTGGTGGTGGGACTAAATCCGATAACGACAGCAATGCACTGCGTTCTTCAGTTATGCAAAAGACGCAGAGCTTCATGCTCTAAAACACGTACATGTTGACGCCCCAAGAATTTGGGGGGAGTGGTGGTAGCGCTGGTCGGCGGAGCTGGCGGAGGTCATCTCAGGGGTGGAAGGGTAAAGGCTCTCGAAGGGACGTCCTCTGGTAGGGAGCTGATGGTCCCGCGCTCCTGAGACCCTACATCTTTTTTGCCAAGTTTCTGTGATTTGAGCAAATTGTCACCTTAGTTTTGCCAATTTTTGCTAATCTGAGCGACTTCATTGCACGAAGTGGTGGGATAGTAGAAGGGGCACGGCGCACCAGAGGAGGGGGTTAGAGGCCTCACACCAATCCGGAATCTCTGCTTCGGCATGTATGAGTCGACAATGATAGATCGTTGATATTACTACCAAGATTTTATGACGATTTCTTAAGAATTTTTGATAAACTCTTGATATTACTAAGTTGAGCATAATAGATGTATCTACTACGTGTCAACGTCTCTTGAAAATCATCGCGTCATAATTAACTTATACTTTATCGTTTTAGATTTTAAACGGGATTTAACTGTTTAACGAACAGAGCTTCCACATATAACATTGCTAGCGGCAAAAAATTTGTCCGCCTTAGGAGACCATAACTCATCACCAGACTCATCTATCTTCACAAATTTTTGTTTATTTGAACATAAATTGGATATCTTTGCGCAATTTGATAAAAGCTTAACACGTCTTCTAAGTCTTTTGATTCAAAACTGGCCAAAACGGGTCAAATATCAGATTTTTGTATACCAGACCAACCAGGTATCTATACTTCGCGACCTATATGTGGATATAGAGGCATGCCAAGAAATAACGAAGACCAGTTTCCGAATTGGTCGACCCATTTACAAAACGTCGATTTTTTGATTTTAGCATGATTTTACAGTTGGACTCAGAATAAAGCTAATATTTCGAAACTTGGGATACATTTTAACGGTCATGGGCGTTCCGCTTTCTTCCGTTTGCGAGGTCTACCGAATACTAAATTTTTGAATCTGCAGGATGGAACTGGTTGTGATAAATATTGTGTCTCTGCAGCAAAGTGGTAAAAAGTTAAAAACTCGAGACTCAATAGCGTCGATCAGAAACAAAATTATTTTGAAGCCTAGCCAATTCTGAAACAAACAAATAAGTTTGAAGCCAACCCGAGCCTCAAATTGGAAATTTTCGAGACACTCTGTGAGAGATCTTGTTCTCTTTGGATTAAATTTGGTAGTTTACATTAAATGATGATGATGATCAGGATGATTCATTGTAAACGCGTAAAAAGATCTATCGTAAAGTGCTTAACGTTATTCAAAGGCATAATTTGACAACTAATTCGAATATAACAATAGAACTAAATGTCACTGCATTATGATCGCTATTTTGCAGCAAATACAACCGATGTGACAAAATATCAAGTTCGGAATCTAGCAGGCACGGAAGGGTTCTACGAAAGAAAAATTTACAAAGTTTATGCGGTGTTTACGTTATAATAACGTTTATGTTTGCGTTAATGTGGAACTTTGTCCACCAACAGACTGCATCATTACTATCAAAAATACAGTATCACTATCACCAAATTTAAATCTTTATATATGGTGTTCTAGACACCGTCACCTATTTCGCCTGGGACCCTGTCCAATTTGTAACAACTTCTGAGAAGACGCTAATTAATTTTGAAAAATTGTTACCACAGCTTATGTAAGAATAAATAACCAGATAAGTGTACTAAACATTATTTATTTGATGTCGTAGCTATAGTTTTAATCAACATTCTAATTATTACATTGTATGATGTCGTAAGCACCATAATGATAGGTTGATGATATCTACTTGATTATATTGTGCATGTATCTACCGTATACATGTCGTTGGATGGTATTGCATAGACTGTTTGCACACAAAACTTCCACATGGTGAGTCCTAAATAATGTAAAAACCCCCGCCTAATGCCGGCGTTTAGATAGTAAACGCCAAAGCAAATAAACATGCAAACGCGCTTCAATATCATGATATGATCAAGGCTTAAACATATTTTATATTAGATCAATGCCTGGTTTGTGTGAACCTTATGTCATTACAGATGGAACAAAGAATCGCCACTGATTTATGCAGTAAATTGTATAATCTCTAAATGTTGAATACCGCATTTTATTTGCATGACGGTAACCAGATTTTCGCCAATTGTTTATCTATTTATCTAAATTTATCCGTGTCACTAAATATTTAGCTTATCTTTCAAATGTCGAGGTTGCAGCTGTGGAGACTTGTAATGTCCAAATGTTCGTACGGTTTGAAATATAGCGCATAACAGCTAAGCTTTGAATAATCGAAGTTGGTGTGCCTCCATCGTCCGGTTGGACGGCGCTTTCCCTGTGCGTTTTAATTGAAATTCGCTTGTCTGTTCAAATGTCTTTACCATTTGCTGCATTAGCCAGGATGATCAGCAAGTGCCTGAGGGATAAGAAACCGGTCAAACTTTTAATTTTTCAGAAGTCATTATAATAATCGTAAACACCAAAAAATGATTTCATTTTAATCGAAATTTAGTATAACATTTTATACAAAAAAGAGCTAACGATTATGCATCATTTACGATGTGATGCGTCCTCATGGTCCTAATTATGTCACGCGTTCAAATGAACTAGCTACTATGTCACGCAGACAGTGCAGCTCGACTTTTAATATCTCATATAGCCTAGCTAAGCTATGCGTTTGCCACTGACTGTCGAGCCGCACTGTGCTTTTGTCACGATGCGCATAGCCGAGCCCGTATAACTTCTAAGCCAGAGACTATTTAGTACCCGCCCATTACTTTTTACTATACGTATCCAAATAATGCCCCAAGGCGGCATATTGCTTAAAACATAAATTGTATATATATATATATGCAGCGATTCGGTATTGGCCAATCGATGATCTTACGGGCCTTTTCACATTCGGGAAAAAATCCGTCACTAGACAACACGTGTCTAAGATACGGCACACTGCTTCGTCCAAACTGGCATTTTTTCATGGTTAGCTTAAGATCGGCCAACCTTAAACGATCGAAAACCATTTTTAATCGTTGAAGCAATTCATCCGGTGTTGATCCAATAACCAGGATATCGTCGAGATAAACTAGGCAGATCTTCCAATCTAAACCAGCTAATACGTTTTCCATCAACCGCTTGAAAGTAGCTGGAGCATTCTATAACCCAAACGGTAATTTTCGGAACTAGTAAAGTCCATCGTACGTGATAAACGCTGTTTTATGCTTACTACTAGTGTCCATCTGTATTTGGTGATAACCGCTTTTCATGTCCAGTGTACAGAATAACTTCGCCTTATTTAGCGAACACATTACATCATCGATACGCTTCATAGGGTAACTATCCCTTCCAGTAACTGCATTCAATTTTCTATAGTCCACACAGAATCGCCACGTACCATCCTTCTTTTTTACTAGCACAATAGGAGAAGCCCACTCGCTTGTGGATGGTTCAATTATTCCATTGTTAAGCATTTTCTTGACCTTCCTCGTTACAACTTCGCGCAGTGAGAATGCTGTTCGGTAAGGCTTCTGTCTTATTGGCGCGGCTGTTCCAGTGTCGATAACGTGTTGAACACCTTTTGCGGACCCTAGATCCTCGTCGCTCGAAGCGAATAAGTCATTGTATTGATGTAGGAGTTGCTTTAATCGACTACGATCTTCTCCCTCTAGGACACATTCAGACAGATCCAAACCTTTAAGGTTACTGACCTGTCCTTGCTGGCTGACATTTCGAACATTTTCCGCTGAACTCAGTATTGCGTCCGAAGCACATACCTGCAGGTCCACATCGTTAAGTTGTCCTTGTGACAGCTGTATGTCGGTCGCTATGCGCACGCCACTGTGCAAGACTGCTGGTGCATCCGCTGGATTCAGTAGCCGAATAGGAACACAACCGTCACCCATAGCTTTACAGACAGTTGGCGCTCCAACGATGTGATGTCGCTCCATGGCCGCCGGATGCGGTTCAAGTAATCGTTGTCTGCTATCTATCCTGCCTGATTTCGCCCACACTAAAGCTTCTGTCTTCGGTGGAAGCTTGATGGTGTCGATCAGCGTTACATACATTGGTGAATCTGCATCTGCAATAGCCGAATCGCCCAGCTGCACGACTTGGTCGTTGAACGTTAGGATGCCATTGCGATAGTCTAATTGGAACTGTCCCAGTTGCTTCAAAAAGTCTCTGCCTATAATCACGTCATATGGCAGGGTCGGCGATATAGCCAAACGGTCCTTCGAACTTACTGTTCGCCAATTCCACGACAGCATTTAGAATTCTTGAAATTGGCATCATATGACCAGAAGCTGACCGAACGGACCCTGAACTAATTTTTGTGTATGCAGTCCACTGCGGTATACGTTGCGTGGCCGCCGCTGAAATGATTGAAATCTGTGCGCCTGATCGATAAGCGCATCCATCTGAATACCGTTTACAGTTATTTTAGCTGTTCCAGCATTTCCATCCGTCACGAAAGCGGAGTTCAGGTTGTAGGGTTGAAATCGTTGGTTAGTTGTCGGTTGGCTGTCTGTCGCGGATGATTCGGTCTCTGCATTACGCTCAGGCAAGCTGGTCTGAAACACGGTAACCGTTTCGACGGTGGCGTTCTCTTCGGCCACCGGTAGAGAAACGCTTTCCATCTGAGCCATGGTTGCAGCGGTACGTCGTCTGCCTATTCTCGCAAATTTAAGCGGCACATGAAGTTGGTTGGAAGCCAGTCGTGTGAATGTCTGCCTTATCCATCTACGCAGTATTTTCCACAATACATTCAATGTGACAAAGGCACAACAACAAAAGATCCATAATTGTCGTAGATCTAAGTCTATGCCAAATAGAAAACTAACACCCTGGCGCGTACTATCCTGGACACTGCCTTGGTGGCTGTTTGTTCGACGGACCGATCCTCGGAATCTACCCCTAAAGCACTGAATATCTGCTGCAGTTGATTGTACACGTGTAAAATATCGTTTAAGGTAACATGAGTGCGCAGTTCTGCAATGTGGTACATAGCGACTGGTTGAAATATGATATCCGGCAATAGTGTCGTATTCGGCAACGTCCAAGATGCGTAATTTGGCAACGTTCTGTAGTCGTTGATTACCCGTATAGAACCTGTTCTGCTATAGCTATATGTGCCGTTTCTAACTGTTATCGGTACTTCTTCGGTTAGCTGACAGTCAATATCGTGACTATATTGTGTGATGATATTTGTTTCCGCATCCATATAACCTAACCTTGTCGCGTGCTGTTGGCTATCCGATATATTAATGGTACGCCCTTAGTGCAACTCTCGTTCATGGGCATAAAACTGAAATGTCCATTTTCCAGTTCGATGCAGGGCCATATTTCGACAAAATCTCCGGTTGCCGAAGCAACAAGATTAGAGTGCTTCATCCAGGCCCTCATGGCTAGCGTCGGGTTTGCCGCAACAAACACCTTGACCATGCGCCCCATGTGTTGCATCAAATTACACGTGGATGCCATGGCATGATCAAACGCAAACGATATTGATCGTGTAGTATGGATTTCCAATGCCTGTAGTCTAGACGCTAGTAATTCGGATGTAACAATTCCAACGTCACTATTGTCACGTTTTCGACGAAGTTTTGGTTGACCCGACCTTGACGCTTTATGTCCAAAGATCACAAGTCAACTAAATTCGGAGCTCATGTCCTCGTCCTAACCACGTTACATATATATATATGTAACACTGACCACGTTACATATATATATGAAAGACAAATATATGACTTAGAAGTGGTGTGAAAATGCTGATAGAACAAAATGCTATTGCGCTAATGCATTATTTACCTTAAGATGTGTGCATCTAGGGCAGCATTTTGTCACAAAGTCACGTCCGGCTCGTGACGTTTTGGCATAGTTTATCCCGGCCCTTGCAAAATAAATTGCACAGCCTAGCCGGACCAGCCACGCTTATACTAGTCGGGCTGGGCCATGTATCTTTATGTTTAATAGACGGCGTTGGCCGTTGGAGCGTACTTATTTAGCACTAATTTCCATGATACAAAATCATACCTGCCGAAGCAGGGGTTCAGGGGACTATACACCTGAGATCGCGGACACCCTACCCAAGGCCCTGGTCTACCCCTGATGGTACCGCCCTATCCTACACCAATTGGTGCGTCGCGCCTATCCATCTCCCTCCCTCAGGCCACCCCCGTTGCGTGCCGAAGGTGCGCGAAAAATGTTTTGAAAAATTAGCTAAAAATGATGTAAAGTAGGCAAAATTGGAGTAAAATTGGCAAAAAAGAGTAAAATTGGCAAAATATCGGTCTGGGTCTGTCCTTTCTATGTCCTGAATTCCCAGCAAGGGCGTTTCCCTCTGCAGACTACCCCCTGACGATCTCTCTTCTCCATCGAGGAACTCTACCCCTTGATACAACCTGAGACCACGTTCGTGTATGTTTTATACAGTGAACGCTAAAAAGAAATGCTTTTATTGATTGTTGTTTCTAAGTAAATACCTCTACAGCCCAATTTGTTTTTGTGAAGTTTCGACAACTTCAAGAATTCTCATTACTATAAACACGCGCAGTGCGCTGCCTTCTGTATTATATAGATACATGGGCATACTTGGTTACCCTTTGAGGCATCGGACCCCCTCTCGGCAGCACAAATCGCTGACACTTCGACTGATCAGCCAACTGCTACTAGCGGCGCCACAGGCGCCAAACACATAAGAGGCGAAAACGCTGCACCGCTTCTCCCTCGAAGCCAAGGGCCCAACGTCCCAGCATCGAAGGCATCGCACCTGAACCCCCAGCCTGGAAGCCGGCACCCCTACCCCCGGCCGGCAAACTGCCACTTGATAACTCGAGCATCGTACATTTCCGTTTGGTTTAATCATGCGTAGAAGCAGATCCACAATTTAGCAATATCTCTTCATCTTAATGTGTCCGCGTGTTTTCGAACGCAAAGAGAGGGGGCGTATGCTTAAGAGGTGGTAGATTTGGCTTCGGGAAGGAAGTTCATAAACTCCAACCCTTCGAGTTGACTCAGTGATTTATATATCACGCATCTGGGCGAGGGGGCGCGGAGCCTTCAGGGCTTTTAGTTTGGTCTGAGGGATAGTCCGACCCTTATAGTGTGTAACTTTTATCATCACCTGTGGGAAAATTAATATTGTGCACTTAAAAACCATTGAAATTTGCGGACATTTTACTTATCGAAACAAAGCTAGCTACCACAAATCACTACTACAAGAAGATAGCTATGCGCGATATACTGCATAGTGTAAAGCCCGGGCCGGCGCTTGCGACTATTTTAGAGCCCAGCCCGGCTAATAGCCTTAATATTAACGGGGCCTGGCGCGGCATGTAAAATGTCACAACAGCTTAGCCAGGCTCGCCAAGAACTGCTGGGGCGGGCTGTGACAAAATCCGGCCCTAGTACACACATCTTAAGGTAAATAACGCATAAGCACAAAACTAAATGAAATTTACAAATTGACGGTACAGCCGGACGCTCCGTTTGTCACGCACAGCCTAGCTAAACTCGCTGTTTGTCACATTAAGACTAAAGCTAAGCTATCAAAATGTACCATAGTAAGGCAGCTACGCTATAGTTCTCCCAAACTAATTGAGTTGGACAAGTGACACAATTTGGCCCTGGCACACGCATCTTATCGTAAATGATGTATTATTGTCCAATATGCGTCTATTTGTCATAAATGGTCACAATTACAATTAAGCTCAACATGACTAGAAGAGCTGAAATTGTGTGTTTACTATTTTCACGCTTTGCTACTCGTAACGCTTTTTCATGTAGTTTCTTTGTGATTTAAAAGAACATATATGGTCGGAGAGTGTGCAATATGAACAGTTAATACCAATAAATGTTTTAAATGATGGAAATATCTGAGAAATTTTTTTGACAAATTAAAACTTGACTACAAAAACATGCAATATTTTTAAAATTGACCACATAAACAAATTCAAGGAAGACGTCGAATTTAACCCGCTATTTCATGTATTAGTTTGCATTTTGACTAGCGTTGAAGTTGAAAGCACGATAAATCAAACCCGATTTGAGTTGAGCTCGCTAGCACTGTTGCTCGGATCTTTACGCTCCTCGGAACGCTACGCAGCCTAAGCCATGCAACGCAGTTTGACATGCGCTACTTCGTGCTGTATTTATTTGCACCAGAGAAACTACGTGTGTTAAAGGGTTAACACACGTTTCAAATATATTAAACGTATAATATTGACAATAACCAACCAACAACAAAACATGACCCGCTGTTATACTACAAACAGCGGCTTATATCTGCATTTTACAGAAAGAGTGGACCAACTGTAATTAATAATTTGAAATATAGAAACAATTCTACTTATGCTCCAATGCTCTTATGCTAAATAATTCTACTTGTGTTATTTGATTTCAATATTGTTGACCTAATCACACAAGGTGTCCGCATAGAAAAACGCCCAGACTTCAGTATATTAGTGAAGATCCATATGTTTTTTTCAGCAATAAACGAACTAAATTTCACTATATGTTTTAGTTTTGTCTTGGTTGATGTCTCTATAATTTCTTCATTTCTTCCTACTTATTATTTTACTACAGCCAAATTCAGACTACGGCCATAATTGTGCGGTGCATGCTAACTCGAGTGGTGTTCAAGAACGACTATGTTTATCAAATTACGATACCAGAGACCTCAAACAACGACAATATTACGATATTTTTTATATTCACAATATTAAAATAGAGCTAAATTGGAAAATTTATTTTTTATCAAAACTAGTGGCATTTCGCGTAATTTTGGTGTTTGAAATTGGGGAAGAAATTTGAAGCCGAGATGATGATGATGATGGGTTGTCCCATTTTACTTTGTGTTCCGGTAATTGACATTACCCATCGGTTGCCAGCTGAAACTTAAGCAAATTTTGTTTAAATTGCATTCCATGACAAGTCTTGTTTTTTCCATTATATTTTTAAAACTACGATAGGTTTAGCAATTTAGCTAGCAAGAGTTTGATGTGTTTTTTAATTTTAAGACAAGGCCACAGCACATAGTACTTTAAAAAGTTTTGGTCACATTCGGAGCACATACAAGGTTTTGGTCCAAAAAATTAGTACATATCGTTGTGGTTAAGTTATTAGTTTGCTGGCTAGTCCAGCTGTGCGTTTGCGCTTCTGTATGTTGATATTGTACTGCTCTCTTAGCGAAGCGATGCGATTTAGTTATGTCCTTACCATTATGTAATACTGACTTGAACAATAATAATTATATGTTATAACACGGATAAAATATAAATTGTGAGTACGCGTGCGTAGTAAGTGTCTGCGATAGAGCGTCGTCAAAATCGTTCATTCTAACTACTAAAAATGATATTCTCTGCATGAAAATGTGAAAAAAACATAAAAGTGGTCATCGTGAAGATTTCAAAAACATAAAAGTATCTTCATAAGGATTGCAAAAACATGAGTATTTTCACGAAGATTTCAAAAACATAATTGTCTCTTCAAGATTTCAAATACATAAAAGTGACTTCATGAAGATTTCAAAAATATAAAGGTCTCGTCATAAAGATTTCGAAACATAAGAGTCTTTTCATGAAGATTTGAAAAGCATAAATGCCTCTTGGTGAAGATTTAAAAAATATAAAAATATCTTCATGAGGATTTCAAAAACATAAAAGTCTCTGTATGAGGATCTGGAAACATAATAGTATTTCATGAACATTTCAAAAACCTAAAATTCTCTACATGAAGATTTCATAAACATAAATGTCTCCTCATGAAGATTTATGCGGCATTCACATTTATAATGTCCCCGCTGTTTGGAATTTTTGACCCCCTGTAGTCGCGACCCTACCGTATAATCAGTCAGGGTGACACCCATACTGTAAATCAATTGTCGAGGGTGTACCAGGCACCCCTAGCTACTACATTTTTGGCAGTGTCGTACACACCCTTAGCTACCATTTTGGCGCGAATTAACTAACGGACACCGTCTGTAGCTAATGCGGTTTATTAGTCAACTCTGCTCGGTAGTTTTTTCTAAATTTATGATATTTGTATGTAGCCCATATGAACATTGCTCAAATAATTCTGAACACTGTCAATAAAATTGGCAGAAGACACGGTGTGCCTGACACTGTCGAGAAGCTGTAAAACGGGTAACAAGCTACCTTTGAAAATATTTATTAAAAACATGGGGGTGTCTCAGACACCCTGTTGTCAACAGTGTGCCTGGCACTGTGTGGTGTACATAGGTTCCAAACGTTGGGAGCATTATAACGTGGACGCCGCATTGAAAACATATAAAAGTCCTGTCATGAAGACTGCAAAAATATAAAAAGTATCTTTGTGACGATTCCAAAAACATACGGCTTTTCACGAAGATTTCAAAAACATAATTGTCTCTTCAAGATTTCGAGGCCGTAATAGTCCCGTCATGAACGTTTCAAAAACTAAAAGAGTAGATGAAAAACAGGGGTTTTGCCCCCCCCGCCGGCGGAGGTCGCCGGTTGTCGTGATTTCGTAATGGTGTGGATGATGATTCAGCCTTTTCTTGTAATTGTGTACATATAGTATGTATGTGTATATATTATGTATATATAGTATGTATGTGTATATATTATGTATATTATATATAATGTCTAACAACGAATGTTTATACTAAGTAGTATAAGAGGGACAGCAGGATCACGCTCCGCAGCGGAGCCATCATCTACAGTAATCCCTTTTACGCTATGGCCAAGGAGCAAACCCTCAGGGCGGTATATTATATTCGACTGGGCAACACATCTGTAAGGGTAGGATAGTGTTTTCGACATTTTAACACATCCGTAAGGGCATGATAGCGTTTTCGGATTTTTGACATATCCATCAGGGTGTTACATTATTTTCGGTATTTTAACGCACCCGTAAGGGTATGATAGCGTTCTCGCATTTTTGACACATCTGTAAGGGTGTAGTAGTGTTTTCGACTGGGCAACACATCTGTAAAGGTAGGATAGTGTTTTCGACGTTCAAACACACCCGTAGGGGTATAATAGTATTTTCGGCATTTTAACACATCCGTAAGGGCGTAGTAGTGTTTTCGGCTGGGCACCTCACCAAACGTGT
>JASANE010022350.1:0-13670 GCA_030248225.1 Trileptium ribeirensis | reverse complement strand
CGTATTGCTGTTTTCGAAATCCTGACTATGCCGTTCACCATTATACTAAGCCTTAGCCTAAGTTACGGTCCTTATATGAACCGTATAGTAGGCTTAAGTCTGCCAGGGATAGGGCTGCCGCCCCAGAACTCCCGCTCTAAGCTGTTTTTCTAACGATGTAACGTCCGTCCCGTAACGGCGACATGGGCCTAAGAAAATATAGCTCGGAAGTGATCGTTATTTTGGAAACCATGCTAACTTGGATCGTGTGACACAGTATCATGTGTAATATTTTATTTAAATTGTTCAGGCCGTCATTCGTTTATTATGATTTTTACAACACAACTATTCCTTATAATATATGATTAATGTTTAACGGCATAGTCAGGATTTCGAAAACGGGGGGGGGGGGGGAAGGGGGTACAGTGCCACTGACGGGAAAGACAAAATTTTGTATTACATACATTTATATACGTAGTAACGGAATTAAGCTATAACTAATCTGCCGACAGGCAACTTTAAGCAAAATTGGTGTATGTGTATCTTGTGTATATAAATTAGTCGAATGTTTGGTGTAAGTTCCTTAGCTTCATATAAGAACATTTCTGGCGTAACTCATGCTTTCTTTAGACGTCATGACAACGATCAAAAAATTGAGCGACCGAGAAAGGGTCTAAATCCCTAGACCCCAAGCTAAGTTTTTCGTATAGTTTACCTATGTAATAGCCTCACAATAGTTTATTAAGGAATGTTTGTATATAAATATAATGGTTTCCCATTCAGCTTTGTAAGGTCGGTACGTTATTGAAATTTAACGGTGGAAAGAAAAGTAATCGTACATCAGTTTGGCGTTTAATATTTCCGTCTTTGAAATTATTACTAAAACACAATATCAATACACAAACTAATTCAGCAGAGCGAAGCGCAACGTTTTTGTTTTCGTCAGAGGGTGTTAAATCGGCACCGTCTATCCGTCCGTCCGTTGAACTCATCAATAAATACTGGGCCGATTTTAGTTTTTCGCTTGAAAGGGCTAGTATCGTTCAGGTGCAAGAGATATAATTTTTGCCAAATTTGTTTTAGTTAATTAGTAATTCAATAACTAGTTAAGCGTGTTACCTTGGTTTTAACATTTTCAAATAAAAAGTATTTTTAAATGAATAATAATTATTAGTGTAAAGCAATTATTTTGGTGCGTATACTACTAAATTTTCATAGTGCTCAGAAATGAAAAAATGCACACGGAGGATTTCTATGTCGCTGATCATGAACATGACATTTCTAAAGCTCTGAAACTTGGCCGTATATGCTAACTAGTTAATTATTAATTTGCTCATTCGTTAACTTTATACAAACTTCAAAATTTGATGATTTTTTGGAGTTTTGCATGTCGTGGTCACGAATATGTGACTTTTAATGATAAAAAAAATTTTATGTTATGCTAATTAATTAGATATGGTGGTTTATCATGTATACTTTTTGACTGGTGGACTTGACAACAATTGTCTAAAACGCGATACTTTTTTATAAATTGATTAAATATTTACTTGGAATACATGTATGTGTAAATAAGACATTGCCTATTGCTCCGCGCACTTTTTGTAATTTATAACGTGTACTAGTTCATTAATGAGTTCAAATTATAGCGTCCGACAGTAGAAATCCTGGATCTAAATTGAATCCGAAAAAGCCCTGAATGATCTGAATTTGTTTTAGGTAAAGAGCATAAGCTCTAGGTTATTGTCGTTGGATTTAAAGAAATTCTTTGACAAATTACTAAAAGCCATGTCTCGTTCGCGTGCCGAATAGCTGTTTTAATAAAATTTGTGGTACCTGACCACATAGGCAGAAAAACAGTTGGCACGCGGTAGTTATGTACTATAAAATATAGAAACATACCTATATATCACTGACCATACAAAATCGTATCTCATTTAAAATCAGTCAGAAATAGCTGTTTCGCTGCCGTCAGTGTTAAAAACAAGATAAATTCTGCGCTTTCATCTGGTCATCTCTTGGAATCGAAAATTCTGGACACGAAGCAACACCGGCAACAGCGCAGCTGGTTTTGTGTGACCACACCGTTCCTCTGTATTACAAACTATATATAGAAGGTATAACAGCAGTTATAGCATGTATTAGGTTGGGTACAACACGCTTGCTATGTGTAGTACGTTTCACGTATGATCGTTCAGCCGATCCATGTGTGTTTATCAATGCATGAAGACTAGCTCGCGTGTGTGAACATTACAACGGCTGCTTACCGAATTGCTATATATGTATATAAGCTGAGCTGATTGAGCTTAAGATACATAACAACAATAGTGCGTTGTTTGGGGACAGTGTTGGTTTCCGTATCTGTGCTTATTAATAATAGTGTTAGTAGTAGCGTGCGTAGGTGCTTCATTTAATGTGTGCAGTTTTGTTGGTTATACATGTGTATGGTGGGCTTGCAATGGGTATAACCTAAGTATTTAATAATAATTAGTAATAATAAGTATTTATAATCAGATACAAATATTTTAGTATTATCGCCTACTGTGAACGGACTTCTCTCAATTATTGGTTAACCGTGCAAAAATTCTTTTTTATATGGTTATGCTCTTCAGTTTATAATAATCTTTGTAAATTATTTATTGGGCAGGTAATGTAATTAATTCTGTCTATGATTTGCGCTGCTGTAGTTATTTCCTGCTTAAATTTTCCCCGAAGGCTGGAAACATTGATTGTGACCATTCGTGTTAACACTTCTGCTTGAGGCACCTGATCGAAGACATGGACCATTTTACATAATTTCTCATCAAGAGCTACTATTTATTACTTGATTATTTTTTAGAAAGCCGTTTTTGATCTGTGAGCCATAGTTTCAAATACGTACATATACCCCGAAAAAAGTGAAATTTTTTGACCACTAATTGATCTTGTTGCTTTTTGGGGAACGAGCAAACTTATAGGTTTGTGTAGCCCGCTAAAATATTTGGTTTTATTGTTTATGGTTTCATCTTTGATGCCTACATTGGGAATGTGATTAAACCTGTGTGGCGTTGAAGCGGCTAAAATCGTAAACTTCTTCGTCAAAAAATTTCATTGTGGTAGTTTCTGAACCTATTTGTCGGTGGAGGGCTAGAACGAGTGTATTGGTTATAGGGGCCGAAAATATTTTCGTTGTACTACCTGTAGTTTACAAAAGAGTATGTGGATCAGAAAAGACTCCATAGATGCTGATTTGCCAGCAAAGTGAAGTATTTGTTTTTCAGCTAAAAACCCTACGTTCGTTGCTCAGATCAGTCAAATATTTTTGTGTGATGTATTATATATACACTATACGGCAAGCACTAGGGCCTACAGCATGAAAATGACTGCTGAAAATATTTTTCAGTTTTTTTGAAAGTTTGGTTTATAAATTTTGGAGTTTTCAACACTTCTGTCATTGGAGAAATAAATAAAAATTCTACTGTGTCTTGTTTGAAACATCATCGTAACGTGGCCCTTATTATATTCCCGATACATTTTTGTCTTTTTGGACTTTGAACGGCTGGCTCAGGAAGCTCAGTTTGAAAGTTTTCAGGTATAACCTCCTGATGATGCTAAATTATTGTTCTTTTTATTTGGATTTTTTGGGGTATAGAGGCTTTTTTAGCAAATTTTTTCCTAACGCCCCGCTTAAGATCGTCACCCCCGAATCCCCCGTGGACCAGTTTTTCCTGCTCTTTCCAATGGAAAAGGTTTCAGGCTCTAGCTCTTCAAGGGGGTTCAGGAGAGGGGCCCAGTTTCAGGGGTCGGATTTTTTTAGAAATATGGATTTTGGTTTTTGACCTTTTTGGACATAACTTTGGATTGGATTGACCGATTGGGCTCAAATTTGGATATGATATATAAAATGCAATGGGCTATACGGCGATGCATCGGGTGTGACGATTACTGTCCGTCACAAGAAGATATGGCTCCCGATATCGGGAATGCAAGCGAAAAATGGATATTTTGATGTTTGGAAATTAGGTTTAGACTGGACTCAGTTTTATGCTAAGCTTGAAGCTTAGGTTAGGGTATCCGGAAATAGTGCACCGGCAAACGCAGGCGAGGAAGCACCAGTACTGTGCACCCGAAACCGTGGCAGTTAGCCAGCGCAGCGGCTTAGTGCGGAGGGTCCGGGGGGCGGCAGCCCCCGGCTTAGGCTTAGTCTAAGGCTTAGGCTTATTTTGTTAGGCTTAATCTAGAACTCTATAAGAAAACGTATTACAGACATTGGAACTAACCTCTAGACGTGATACATTTTTCCGATTTGGGCAATGAGTGCACCGACAATATTTTCAGCGAATTGTCGTCGCCATTGAAATTCAATAAGGGTTCGTTGGAATAGGCTATGAGGAACACCTTGGCGTCGCCGATTGAAGGTTTTCAAATTTCCTCAGAAACCATCAATGTTTTGCGTACGGGCGTCGGGATTAAGGAATTGGCGGTTATGGTGGTTGACCGTGGCGTGAGTATATCGCTGGGGGCTAGGTAGGCGGCGCAGTCCTTGGATGTAGGTCTGGAAGCTGCCGGTGATGATGCGGGTTCCCGGTCGGATATGTTGAAATATTACAGACATGATGGTGCGATTGGGTACGTGGAAAAGTATACACTTGCCCGTGAGTCGTTCAATCATGCCCACCACCCAACCATGCTGACGACGTGGCATTCCGTGGTTGTATTTTTGTCGAAAAAACTTCGACTCGTCAACTTCTACGTCGACACGGGGGCCACCCAACATGCTGTTTTGCCAATGATCACGGTCGTAAGCCACAGCGACATCCCTACAGTAGTTGTACCAGTTCGTAATGGTATCTGTGGCGACCCCTGTTTGCAAGCGAATGAAGTTTGACGGCAAGTTGTTGATGTAGCCGAAAATGATCACGAGTGTCGTTTACAATGTGATCCGGGAAAATGATTACGAGTGTCGTTTCCAATGTGATCCGGTGACCGGCAAAAAATGAGCCGCTTCGAATAGATAATTTGGCTCAGCAATTTTTACAGCGCCATTCGTACTTGTCAAGGCGCGCGAGGTCATTACGCGCAGCCAAATACATCGCGTCGCCACATGTACATTGTTGGTTGTTAGCAATAAGTCTCCATTGGGCAAGCAGAACAATACGTAGTATCTTCATATGCACTTGTTCTACGCACCATTTGGTTATAGGTCATGCGCAAATTGTTAATTTAAATCTAGAATTTTGAGGTCTTCCACGTGCTGCCATAGCTTAATATTATGCTGTAAAATATAAAAAATGGAAAATAAATCATCAATCGATGAATCGCGCGTTCCCAAAGGGTTACTTCCGAAGTGGTTAACTGTTCTTGCGGATAACTGCAGAGGGAGGCCAGATATATTGATATGAATGGTACCATTTAGTTCTCCTGTAATGCTGGATCGATCTAGGTACATCATGTCTATTTTCTTTTCAAAATTTTCAAATGACATTTCACAGGTGGGACAATTGGGTAAAAACAGAAAAAAATGAAAAAATTGTTTCGAAAAATGGTCGTATGCTGTATTTTTGAACTCAGCTCGTCGAGCTGAGTCGATTGGTACCAATTTCAGCGGCGTGCGACCATTTGCTGATTCCCCCCCAGCCCAAACAGCGCCAAATCTTTTATTGAGCGAAGCGTTTTTATTTTCTGTCTGTGAGTAAAAAGGGCGATGTCCGTCCGTTCGTTCGTTCGGTCCGACGGATCTCAAGAACCACTGAACCGATTTTAAAAAACTTTTTTGTTTGAAAGCCTATCATGTCAGAGTGTGCACTTGATATATATTTGGGATTAAAAAAATTTGAGTGGTTAATTAGTAATTAGCTAATTAGTTAATTTTATGGAGCTAAAATAGAGAATTTTGCAATATTTGTGCTATTTATTGAAATAGAATCGTTTCGATCAAACCATTATAGGTTTTTGGGTCGAAGAATTCAAATATATATAATATTTTTACCAATGATAAAGCCCTATGCAATGTAGTTACAAGAACATAAAATTGAGTACATTCGTAATGCCACAGCCCAAGCTCCGCTCACAAATGTAGTTCCACTACCGACTAGTATTTATATATTCCGTAACGTAAAATTTATACATTTGCATAAGTAACAAACCAGAGGAAACTTTCGGTATTGAAACAAATTGTAACCAAAGGAAACGAATTCAATTAAATTTTCCCAGATAGTTATCGGTTTGCCAATGACAATTCACTCCACAGCATATTTGTATGAAAATGGAGTTTTTTTAACTTTTTCTCAGGAGGGGGCGAATATTATCTCTGAGGGGCGCCGCCCTCCTGGTTATACGAGCTGCCAGTTACTGATATATTATTTTACGTGCATATGTATGTATAGACTCCCTTGGATAAGAGCCCTAAATAGAATATTGGCTGTTTTTTCAGTTGTTTGTTTGGAAAACAATGTATGCATTAGCCGTTGAATCTCAATGTATTAACGCTGATTTTTTATCTATATATATAATATATATATATATATATATCAGGGAATAACCGGAACCGAAATTTACCGGAACCGGAACCAGTAACCGGAACCGTCCATTTAAACCGGATCCGGAACCGGAACCGGAACCGGAACCTGGTCTTCGAAATTTATATATAGTAAAACAAATGATGGAAGAAATGAAGGTATAGTGGATTTAAAATGCATTAAAAATAACTTTTACATTAAACTTAATGTATTGCGATGGTATTATTGCCTTTCTGAAACTTTAAAGAGACTGAGGAAGCTAATAATGTTTATTTATCGATCAAATATGTCGGTTTTTGGACATTCAGAGCAAAAAAATGCCTTCCACTATACACCACTGCGCATACTGCGTCAAATCGAATGTGCTTACAAAGCTTGGAGCGTAGAATACACACTTTCGATCTGTCTCCAGTCGCCTCCCTTTACTACACATACGTTTGTTGCATGTTCTTCTGTAGCAAACTTAAAATTATTGGTTTATATGATTCTAAGATAAAATAATAGATAGAAGGTAATTTTCTGATCAGTGTTCAGAGACACTGTTTAGGCTAGCGTTGGACAAACAGTGCCCGTCAGTTAGATGATAATGATGATAACTTTCTAATCAGAATGCTATAGATGAGACACACAGGTGATGCTGCTCGCACAGTTTCAATAAATACAGTTCATTGCCAAGGAAGCAGTTTCTGCTTGCGTTGCAGATAACGTTACTTTAGTTTCACCTGATTTACAAAGTTTAAAGCGCACTGGCTGGTGCTTGACGCAATTTATGTTAGCCAAGCATAGGCTAAGTACTTCTGCGTAAGCCACAATCTGTTACCGAGTTGGACCGGTTTAATTCAAATGTATCCCAAAGACTTCTGGATGTGTAAAATAGCTGCTACAAGCATCGACCTGGCTTTGATTTAACAAACTCCTGCAGGTAATTATGAAAAATTCCTGCTAAAATTATGTGCCCTACTTACGTTTCACACGGCAAATTGGTTAGTTAATCTTTTCTTTGGCTCGGTTGTATTGGAGTTTGATCATTGTATAATATATATTACATATGTTTGGATCACAGATGAAGCAAAAATGTGAAAAATTTCAAACAAAATTTTTAAACCGGAATTCCGGTTCCGGTATGGTTTTTGCCCTTTGCCGGAACCGCAACCGGAACACGATTTTCGCCGAAACCGGAACCGGAACCGGAATTCCGGTTACTCCCTGATATATATATATATATATATATATATTATATATATATGTATGTATATATATATATATGTATATATATATATGTATATATATTAAAATATATACATATATATATTTATATATACATATATATTTATATATATATAAACATTGTGTGCATAGTTGTTTACCGGCTAAAAATATTAAAGCAGTTCGCATTAACCCGATTCGATTGTAACGTAGCTAATAATATATTCCTTTTAGCTGTGATGTTTTCAAATGAGCAACGTCCCTATGGTCATAGTTGCTTCTTCTAAAGCTGCACAGGAAACCTGTCATTCAGAATTTAGGCTTCAGGCTGGGGTGTCAGTAATGAAGTAGTACACAGTATATTTTAGGATGAGAAAGATCCAAATTTTCAAGCTACTGTTCCGACCAGCTGTTCCTGAACCATGTCCGGCTAAGCTCAGCTCTCACTGAACCGTGGCCGGCTAGGTTCGTCTGTCGATGTGAACAGGGTCGGCTCGACTTTTCATGTATATATGTATGTCCGGTTCGGCTTAGCTCTTCCGATGGCAAGCCAGGTTCGGCTCGGCTCTGAAAAGATTTTAATAAGAAATGCTAGCAATTCCTTAGTATATTATGCAATCCAACAGATAAACTATATTATGCAGTTGCCTTTAAGAGCCAAGCCGAGGTAATCTCTGCTTTCTTGTTGCTGGTTGACTTGTGTTGTACATCAGTTATATAGTTAATATTAGTATCACTCAAGCTCAAGGTAGGATGAAACGAGCGTATGCGTTGTGAGTGTAATTTGTGTGCTCGTCCTTTAAATGTAGGAGGTACAGAAAATGTGTTGGTTGATCCATGCACCTTTGAAGGCCGCTTAAAGGAACTAAAACCATTACATGACCAAGCAACAGAGAACAGGGTATACGCATTGGGTTGACGAATCAGTTTCGGAATCAAAGCGTCCTATTAAATTGCTTCACACTGGTTGTCCTAAACTGCCTCGAAAGTACCGAGATTGAATTGTGGCGGCACAACGGGAGCGGGAAATTAAGGTTTCTCCTAGGTCAAAATGGGCGGACTGAAGAACGCGGAAATGCTATAAATAACTGATTCACAGTTATTACTTAATAATAATACATTATTTAGTGGGACCTTATGAACTGGATGCAATTTTGTATTTTTAGATGCCAAAATTTAGCAATTTTTTATCTCCATATTTTTCATAAAGGAAAATTTTTTATTTCCATAAAGGAAAATTGGCATATTTTTCGTGTTACCGTGAAAAATTGATATATTTTTAGCTGTGCAGAAAAGTACCTGGGGAACGCTAAAGAAAACCTAGGCTCCCCAGTCGGAAACCCACCAACAAAAACCGATGTTCTGTGTTTTTCTAGATATCGAAGTGATTCAGGAATGTAGTTTTCGTTTGTCGATGCTTTGTCTGTATAGGGATAGAGAAGTATATATGGTTTTTTAAATGATGGTAATCGTACAACCACATTTGGCAAATACACTTAGAAACAAGCTTTTGGTCATTTTGATCTTGAAGATGGTTTTGGAGCTGTCAAAAAATTCTTGTAGAGAGATGTGTTATGAGTCTGTTACACCGACTGACGAAAATTTCTCACGATTTTTCTTTCTAGCGCCCTCAGTGGAAACTCCGTTCGCTTCAGTCGCTCCGTTTCAATTCTATTTGTTGCTACAGTAAAGAGTTTGTAAGAGTCCTCACTAGCTTTTCTAAACACTGTGACCCCTGCCGCGTTCTTCAGACCAGGCGGATTTAGCTGAAGCTAGAGCCTACATTCTCACCTCTCGTAGCCTTGCTCAGAAACTGCAAGCATATTGAATATCCATAAATTTTATACGTTTTATAAGAGTTTTATGACAGATCGTTGCACAGTTTTGCGGCTACCTATTACGGTTTTCTTAGCACTACACTGATGCACATTATTGTATGCCACAATCATTTATAAATTTTACGATTCGCAAATTCCGAAAGATGAAAATTTTTATGTTCAGGGTTAATCATTATTGGACAATTAACTATGCATCTGTTTCATGACTGTTTCTTTACCAGAAGTGATAAATCGTTTGTCCACGTTCTACGCAAGCCATGAAAATACGGGCATTCTTAAATATGTCGATGAAGTTTTAGCTCTTACAATGTTAAAAAACAGAAATGCTGGAAAATTTCATTTTCGCAACATGAGCCAAGAAGGTGCCCAAATTCTATTTTCCAACGGTTTTAAATGACTATGTTATATACTTATCACAGTGCTTTTTCAACGAAATATTTCTTAAAAGAATAATTTCAACATATGTATGATTGCGCTTAATTGCAATATAGACAATGCCAAACACCAACTCGGCAAGAATATTTTCAAAAAACATGCCCGCTTGCTCTCTTAGCCTGTAAGCACTGTCATGTGTCACATTTTGTCATACATGCTCATAGAGGGTACGGCGCAGGGTTACCCCCTGGGACCTCACGCGGATGTGTGAGTGTGATAGATGTTGTTATTCCTCACTGAAGATACAGTAGATGCCAGAAATTAAGTTACTTTCGCCTTCTGAGCGAACCGTGAAATAGCACTGAGCAATACTATTGTAACATGTTACGGGCATCGAGCACGCACCAGTCATTTCTGGCGGGTACTGTGCACCCTAAAATCTACAAAATTAGTAATATATATATAGTCAAAACTAAATAAAAATAGCAAGATAAATTACTTAGCTTATGAATGGAAGCTTTATTATGTAACCTGTAAATGGTTAAATTGTTTTAAGACTCCTATGATTTATATTCCAATAACTTTGGCGGTTGCGGTTAAATTTCTCCATTAGCTTGAATTTAAAGTAACGCCAAACTGTTTGCATTTTCGTGTGCATTATCCTGTCTGGATGCTTTCGCCAGCTTTTTTCAACACACCCAAATAATGAATACATGTGTATCGTTTGTCATTGATTCTAAGAACTGCGTTACCGCATAAGACATTAATTTTACTGAAACATCTCTACAATACAGCGTTATATAAGTGTCACAAGTCGATTGACAAAAAATTTTGCTTTTATATCACAGGAGCCTTAAAAAACTTCAATATGCGTTTTGTTTCGGTGCAATGTTACAGTTAAAATTATTTGTATATACATTATATATATATATACAACACTTACATTTTGTTTGTTGTTTTTCTTGCTCGTATTGGGTATTAAATTTTTCAATTTGGCGAAATTTCTGTTATCAACCCAGCAGTTTGTGTGCATTTCAGTCACCGATAGCAAATTTGTTAGCCTTAACGCGTAGATTTATATCCGCTACAAGTCCTCAAACTCCAAATTTGTTAACCTACTAACTTATTGGGCAGTATCCTCCATGGCAGGCTTGTTTTGTGGCATACTTGCTGGTTGAACGTTGAAAAAGTTGGGAATAGCAGCCTCGCAAGTATTGTATTAGCAGATGGGCGGAAAATACGTAACTGGAATTTCGGTTCCTGTTGCGGCCCTGGAAAAAGGTAAAAACCATACCTGATTATGCTTTGAAATTCATCATATTTATTCGTCTGTACTGTTGATGGGCAGCGATATATATATATATATGGACAACTATACCTTAAAATTTCAAAGTTTAGTTGAAACTTCAAAAACCGTATATCAGGCTTTGTCATTTATTATTACGGGTGTATTTTAAGATGTATTAAGATTTGACGCATAAACAAACATTATTCTTTGACAAAGTGCATTTTGCACCAAGTATTTAATTTATAGCGAGCACCATTTCATATTATAGTTAATAATAATTCATTCAGAATCTTCGGGATCTCGATGTGGTGCTAGGCAATGGCCAGAAACCAACTGTAAAATAGTAAAACAGGATTGGCAAAGGTTGCTAGATTGCAAGTTAAGTCTAACCAACCAGGGCTAAATACCTAAATTCGGGAAGAAAGTGGAAATGTGTGGTAGCTGAAGCTGGTTATTTAAATTAAGAAATTTTAAAGAAAATACGCAATGTAACAGGATACCATTTTTAAAATATCTAATCTCTGAATCAAGACTTAAGCTAAACCTTTTTGTTCAAACTGCGATATATTCTTCGATACATTTCTCGCCCAGATTTTCAGATATTTCCAGTTATATACGTAAGATATTCTAACACAATACAGAAATCATTCAAGACTTTGACGCTTGTACTTGCTCTTTGCTCTTATGGAACTTAACACAACTTATTAGTTCGTTGCGTAGCATACGTTTGGGTGCGTATTGCTATTCAGCTGCGGTGTTCGGAGCATTAAGAACCGGAGTAACGGTGTCTTCATAGCTCAGTGGTCAGCGAGCGCAACTCAAACGCACACAGCTCGCGTACGGCAACAGTTTGTTTAACGACAGTCGAAATGCAAATTAATTTACGGAGCAATAGGATAAACCCACCAAAATAGGACCAGCGTTGCCAAAAAAACGGAAGACCATGTTAGGATAAAAAACGAGCATATTTATCACCGCCACACGTGCACTATAGGTTTTTCTTTATTAAACTACCATTCTAAATTGTATCCTGTAACACCAAAGGTCGATTTCGGAATATGTATAATCTAAAAATTAAAAAGGCAAAAACCTGGGACTATAAAAGGGCCAAACTTCAACGGGTTTTCCGTTATAACTGAACTCAAATAAAATTTCGACAAATTTTTATCCGCATCCTTAGCTTTTCTTACTGCGACCCTGCTGCTGTCCCTATAGCACAGGTTGAGGTTGATTAGAACATTTCATAAAAACACGATAAATATTTCCCGAGATCATTGTGGCTTAACTAAATTTTGTACATAGTTTGGCTTATGAGGCTGTGTGATGAAAGGCCGCTATGCTACACAGCCTTCCCTAGCTTCTTGCTTCGCGGACACTCTTAACCGTTACGCTCACTTAAATTCTGTTAAGTTATCAGCCTCGTCATATTTCACCATGTTAGTGCTGCTTGTTTTAGACGCTAGCGATTGCTTCAAAGACACGCGCTGGATATTAGGGGCTCATTTTGAATACATCCACGGATTTATCCAAGCCTGACTACTCTCCCCATGCCTGATGGACAACCACACTGCCATACGCGCAACTTTGCGAAATGGTATATCTACCGTTGGTATATACCTATATATATGCATCTATTGGTGCCTACTTACCTTTATTACTTACGAACTGGTAACTTATTTTAACGTCGAACTAGATCGAAGTGGCATCTAGAGCTAGTTATTCTCAACGTTACGGTGGTTCCATTCTACTCAATACCCACCGGCCCCGAGTTGATGATCAGCCATAATGCTTAAACGTAGCCGAAAAACTCACCATCTACGCAGTTTTGGAAATGAAGTATTCTGGGTTTCCAGCTGACCAGCAATCCAGGACGATCAAATGAAGTATATATCTTAGTCTCCTTGGCCCAAAGCAAATATAGTGGACAGTAAAATTGACCTGCTAAAGCCAAAATTATATATAACAACGAAAAACGCTCCACAGACGATCGCATGAAAACATATCTCTAAACAATATCATTTAGATATTCTCGAATCAAGGTTTTGTCGTTCGCTGCCAGTAAAATTTTGAGCTGGTCTCGAAATGCAATGTTAGCATATCTGGATTATCCCGGCTATGGGGATAATATCCGGATATCAAATCGTATCTGGATATGCATGCCCATCGTTAGTCTGTAAAGATATTTTTGTGTAAGCAATGATCAATTTCCCCCTTACAACAAATTCAAATAGCACATTGTTATTCTGAACAAGTAACCCTGTAAAATATAAGTGGGAAAATGCAGTAGGAGTTGTTTATATGTTAAAACTACACACCAAGTGGCTGCTAGCGGCAGTAGTTTGACCCACGTAGAGAGCTGCGCCTGCGGCATATGCAAAAATTGAACCTCTTCAACCTGATATGCATGACAGAGCATAGACTGTTCAGAAGTACTTAGGCCAAAACTTCCGCAGTTAAACATGGGATCCCAACACAAGCAACTAAGTATTT
>JASANE010022348.1:0-47093 GCA_030248225.1 Trileptium ribeirensis | reverse complement strand
TATTGCTCGTATATGATCAACTCCCGAGAATCAGACAGAATGCTCAAAATTGTGGGGACGCATCAGCGGCAGAAAAAAATCCTTGGGTGCTTTTTCTTCTGCATGTTTCGTGCTCCCAGCACTGACACTTCATACATTGCAGCCACTCTACACCGGATTTGTCTGCCGTATATTCAACGTTGCATTGTGGACAATTCAATCGTCGCTTTTCACGAGGGGACTTCAATATTTTGCTTTTCTCTGAGCAGCGCAATTGCCTTTCTGCTGTTTTTTTGGTTTTTTAGAACTAGGAGTTTTAGAATTCAAGTGTGGGTTGCAAATCTTCATTCTGGACAGTATTTTCTAGGTACATTCGAGGCTTTATGAAAGCGGTTTTTTAAGGCTTAGGAAGGAGTTTACGCAAGACTACTGGTTGCATGCGCAGGTCCATGACGGAATGGTATTGTTTCACACAGTTATGCGGAACCGTTGTCGGCAGCAACACTGTTAGACATGCCCACATGCAGCATTGGGTAAAATTTCCATGCTCCAACTCATATAAATTACCGTCAACAGTGGGCAGAATCAAGATATTTTGAGACATGGTACAGAGTATGTTTACTCCACAAGAGGTAACCAATACCTCTGGGCCAACTTTTGGAGCAGCGAAAACGTCGTCGCTGAGCTGAATCGAAACTTGGCTGGAATATGGACGTTATTTTCCTGTGCGGATTCCTGCAGTGCAAGTGAACAAGTTGGCTTTTCCGCTCTACAGCTATCAGCGGTCGACTCAACCGTGCGACCTTCCTTACCAAGTAAAAAGCTGCAGCCGTATTGAATGCTGATTTGTCGATTATACTTCCGTTTAATGAACATGTTCCTATCTTGATAAAACCATTCGAGGCATGCTGTTTTGTGGCCGCACTGCGGTACGCAGGCGTAAATATGCTACCAAGATCTTCCTTGCAATGGTCCGTCGTGGATTATTGCGCATGAATTGGCGCTATCGGTGCCCATAGGAAGTCTTGAAAGAAAAGAACACCGTTTTATCAAGTGGCTGTAGATTGGCAGAGGTGTGGCAAGGCAAACAAACCAGCTCGACCATATTTAACTTTGCAGTGAGTTTCAGCTCAGGGCTCGAATGGCTGGCGTGTCCGTCCAAGAGCAGCGCTATGCGTTGTGTGCTAGTTCGCGGCGGCAGATGTAGAAAATGTTCAAACCATTGAACAAATATTTATTGTAACGTAACGCCCATCAAGGTTATCTGCCCCATATAAATTACTCTTTGCCCGCGTGCCTATCCCGGTACTATTGGGAGACACCACGTGGAGAACGGACCAGTCTACGTAAAACACCACTACGATCACCACATTTGTTGAGACTGATTATATAAAAATTAACAGCATGTCTGTACTAAGGATTGCAAACTGGTTCTACTTAAGGTGCAAAACCGGACGTTTAGAGCAAAAATGATGTAGAACGGAGCGAGCTGCCTAAGCAATAGACCATAAGCGTGATTTTTATGGTATAAGTGGGAGAATAGCTTTTGTCACTATTTGGAGCATTTGTCACAAATGCGACCACGAATAATAAAAACTGTCACAATTTGGGCATTTTATAAAATGTTTTCAACCGAATAGTACGCTTTTCGTAAGGGCTTGATGGGAAAACAGATTTAAGCATGCGAATCTTCTCATCGACAGCTTTCATATGATGTATAAACTACCAGTGTAAATAAAATTTTAGTGGCTGTAAATCCATTTTTCCCCTTAGCATTTTGCAAAAATACGTTAGCTATAAAAACATGGTGGCCAGATCAAAACAAAACAAAAAGCATAACTCACTAACCACAGGAAGCGCGATGTAATAAAAATACAACAATAAGCATAATTTGTCTCACATCTATTGTACATTTCTATTTTGTTTGCACCTATATGAAAACAACGATACACTAACGGTAACCCTAAGAGTCACTATATGACGAGTGGCACAATTAGGAACGTTTACTATAATTAGCACATAAATAAATTTTAGCAAAAGTTTTAATGCTAAATTTAAACATTGAATTTAACAGATTTAATGTTTTTACTCAAAATGTGGAAATCTATACGTATACAAAATATTGGTCATTTGTGTACGCCTTAATCTGTCTTATGATTTGAAGTTTGCTTTTAAAAACAGTTCATCTGTCCCCTCCTATATCAGCCGAAGCCGATTTCTAAAGAATATTAATTTTTAGTCGTGGCTCGTATGAATTTTATGACTAATATTATTATTATAAGACTGTGTACTGCGTTATTTAGGGGATTGGGGTTTTCATTTTATTCTCAGTAATTTTTATTTCTTAAGCTAGGCTAGGTTCGGTTCACTAATGCACTTAGAGTTATATCGACGTATTTCCTTTGCGGCTGGAAAAGGAACACACGTGCAATAGCGATCGCGTCTTACTCTGCGACTGCAAAAGTAACGCCTAGGGAGCAGGACACTGTCAGTAACAGTAAAACCGATGTCTACTGCTACCTCCGTGTAAGGAAGGCAATACATTTGCTCTGCGGCTGAGAAAGCTACTAGTATTGTGTTTTGGATATTTTTCCTTCGATATGTCACTGTCATCCGGATCGCATGTTGGAAGCTAATGGCTTTATTGTCACAAATTGCGCTGCAATAAAACCCTAATTTAAGTTCAGCTCAAGCTCAAGAGTCTTGTTAGGAAATATTGTTTAAAATTGAGATTATTAAATGTGAGCATTTAATAAGTGACGCTGTAATGCAGATTTCGCAGTTAATATAAATATAAGTTGAACCGATACAGGATTTTTGCAAATAACTGCAGATCTCTTGAGCAATTCAACATTAAACATGAGAACCAGCATAAGTAAAATCCAATTTAAAATACAATGGGTCTTAGCCAAATCAGCTGTACAGCACTTCCGTAACCATGCAAGTACACGTAAACAGTCAGATCACACTCGTGCCGAAATAATAAACCTAATAATATGACTGAAACAGTAGGGTACAAAATCTAATGCCGTGATTTCCGTTCAAAATCAGATATCAGTCTGAAACTATTATAGACATATGTCACTGCGAAATCAGCAACAACGACAATAGCAACAATTCAACTCGACAATAAGTTACTATGAATCAGTGATTTCTTTTTTCGAACAATGTATTCATTTTGTTTTTGTTTTAGTTGATGAAACTGGTAAAAAGATACGAGGTAAAGGTGGTCCGGTCGACAATTACGATATTTACGGTAATTATAAATTAGTACAGCTTATATTAAAAGCTAAATTGTGAGCATTGGTTATAAACTTTATAATTTTAGCGCGACATCGCAAGTTTTTTTTACAACAAGCTCCTTTGACGGTTTGATTTTCAAAAATTAGACTGGTCAAAATTTTATTCATTTTTTAGGAAATGTTGACCTAACTTAAGAAAGCTTAGTCGTTTTTGACAAAAGGTGTGTACGATATTAATGGGGATTAATACCCACTCCGAGGGCTGTTACGAGTTAAAAGTATTCTTGACCGACATACTTACTCTTTTCTATCTTCCTTATTATGCCTAGAGAAGCATCGAATACGAATATTGCATGATAAAAGAAGCCGCAGTTGAAAGGGCGATTGAAAATCAAGTTTAGTATTTTATGTTTGGCATTGAATAGTGGTCATTTTATGGTTATTTATAAGGAATGTTGGTCACTTTTAAAAACGTGGTCAAAACAACGTTTTGAAACATACACAGATTGTACAATATTGTACTCAACTCATGTACTGATATTTGACAGCTCAGACATGACATTGTTTTGTTTCCCGTAAGAACGCTAATATTTCAAATGCAATATTGTTTTCGGAATATGACAGAAACTAAAATGTGCCTTTCCTCTTAGGACTTTCGAAAATGTCCACTGCCGGAGCCAGAGAAATTTTCACTGAAGCTGTTCTTTGTTGTAGTACAAAAGGTTGGAGTCTCAAATATCTCCAAAATTTATCACTCAAGTTTTATTATCGCACTAAATTTTAAACAATATCAGCGTCCGTATCAAGTGAGAAAATGATGCTTCACATATTTTCGAAAGAAGTAATTTCTGTAGAAGTAAAGTCAAAATACATCAAAATCTTTTGGAAAATCAGTTTACTGTCTTTGAAATATAGTTATATTCTATTTTCTGTGTTTTATTTTGCTAAGACTATTATTTATACTTAGCGTAAGCCAGGCTCCTTAACTGATCTTCATACTAAGCATAAGACTGAGTCATAGAACTGCCGCCCACGAACTCTCGCGCTGAAGTATCCTTTTTCAGAATATAACTTTAAGCACCTCAGCTCGATTTTATAAAATTTATAATAAATGGGACTTTGTATTAATAAGATTCGATGATGGTTTGATGAAATGAGGGGGACACTCTCACAAAATACCAAATAAATGTGACTGATATTTTACGACCTATTTGGCCTGTTCCCATGCGTGGTCTGCATTTTCACATTACCATGCATTCATTCTATGCCAACACAATGTTGTTACAAACCCTCCTGGGTTAGTTGTTTAGTAGAAACTTTTGATATCGAACATTTTTCAAACATTTTCCCAACTGAAAACGAAGGGGTCGTGATAAAATTATTAATACAGATATACTATGAACGAACATAAAAATGGTCGTAAACACACAGGACAACAGACATCTATATATCCGAACCAGCTAGGATGGCGAAGAGTGTCATTCTCTTTCCGACAGGGTGCCATCGAATCTGGGCATGCTAAAATTGTGTAAAGTTTATAACATTCCTGACATTTTCAGACTGCATCAATAATTCATCAAAAACTGCCAAATTCATCAAAGATGTGCAGTATTTTGTGGCATTTCCAGTACCATATTGTCCCTGGCAAAGCGAAGCAGCGCAGCTGATTTACCATAAACTCCCGCCGTTGATTAATCTTTAGTAAAATTTTTGTTGTAGTCATGGATCCATGGAAACATCACGAACCAGAACCAGCTACTCTGAAAACACACGACTCCGTCTACGATCACTACGATATATTGGAAGAAATTGGAACGTAAGGCGGAGTTCCAGTTTTTTAGCAGAAAAGCGTTTAGCTCACTGTAATGTTAGCTGTTTATATTCATGAAAAAGTTCCAGGGTCTTAGATGTAGTGAAACGGGGTCAAAACACTGTGAAAATCTACATCCTAAAAGTCCTAGTCGCGACCTTGTGAATCATCAACATTGTTTGTAGTAAATAATTGAGACAATGGAAAATCGTGAAAAGTTTAAAAAGTTATACATGCTGAAGCAGGGTTTCCGGCCGGTTACCGCCCCTGGGGGCTCGAACCCCCTCCCCCCCCCCCCCCCGTTAACGCCCTTTCCGACGCGGTGCGCACGGAAATCTAGCGATAATCGGCGAAATCAAAATTCGCAAACTTTGAAATACTATTGACAAAAAGGAGGTCCTTGGAGGAGGGGGTCGTCAACTTTTTTCAGCACGTCCCTTGAAGGACCTTCCCTTAAGTTCCTCAACTCTTCCCACACCTCTCTCCCGGAAATGGCCCCGCCACCTCGTACCTTCAGCATATATGTTACAAGGGGTTCATGTTATAATGGCCCCGCCCTTTAGAACATATGTACACCTGACAAAGTCAGACGTACCCTACCGAAAACAATGTCGCCCACACCGTACATAATTATTTGAAATTTGAACAGGGTACCTGTTTGTGTGGAAAACTGCCAGTCACTGCCTAAGTCACCTAAGGTATGGCTGACACCGTCATTGGAAAACATCTTGACAGTGTGAGAACAATCATTATGTTTATATATGGCCTGGTCAGAAACTGGACAAGCCGTGGCATAGAAATAAAAATCTTCAAGGCTCCATTTCGATTTGTATGTTTAAATTGTTGCCGCCTTTAAATCCAGGGCTTTTGTTAAGTGTGTCATATATACTTTATGTATGGCACATTGACAGTGTCCGTGACACCGTGTAAGTAAATATACTATGGTGGCAAACTTGATTTTAGAAGAAATAAATTCGTTATACGGTGCCGTGAACACCCTCAGTTTTGGCAACATAGTATTGATGTGGCTAGCTCATTATGTTTATATATGGCCTGGTTGGAAACTGGACAAGCCGTGGCATAGAAATAAAAATCTTCAAGGCTCCATTTCGATTTGTATGTTTAAATTGTTGCCGTCTTTAACTCCAGGGCTTTTGTTAAGTGTGTCATATATACTTTATGTATGGCACATTGACAGTGTCCGTGACACCGTGTAAGTAAATATACTATGGTGGCAAACATGATTTTAGAAGAAATAAATTCGTTATACGGTGCCGTGAACATCGTCAGTTTTGGCAACATAGTATAGATGTGGCTAGCTCATTATGTTTATATATGGCCTGGTTGGAAACTGGACAAGCCGTGGCATAGAAATAAAAATCTTCAAGGCTCCATTTCGATTTGTATGTTTAAATTGTTGCCGTCTTTAACTCCGGGGCTTTTGTTAAGTGTGTCATATATACTTTATGTATGGCACATTGACACTGTCCGTGACACCGTGTAAGTAAATATACTATGGTGGCAAACATGATTTTAGAAGAAATAAATTCGTTATACGGTGTCGTGAACACCCTCAGTTTTGGCAACATAGTATAGATGTGGCTAGCTTATATTATATGATCTCGATTACGCGGGGGGTCGAAAGTTCCAGACAGCCGAGACATTATAACTTGAATTCTGTGTTAACCGAAGATCAGTGGGCTTCAAGGCAATCGGCAAACCAATCATCCATTTATTCAAATTGATTTACAAAGGATACTAACAATACCTTATTTCGTATTCATGTGATATAGATTAATGTGAAATATCACGCGCTGATTGGTGTAATGAAATTTAACTCTGGCATCGAATTGTAGGCGGTGTGCATTCGCCAAGAGCGATTTGAAAACAACCACAGAGTTGTAAACTTGGACCAATAAGAAATATATTTTATTTCAAACTTGGTTATTAATAAGTAGCATTTATGGCTCAAGGTATGATTCACTTCCTGAGAAGTCTAAAACAATCCACAACAATCAAACAGTATTACCACTTTTAAGAATACTTAATATGGGCTGTAACCAAGTTTTGGAATAGAAATGCAAGTTGATTTTCTAACTTGGATACAATAGTTCCATAGTATGTCATCAGATTTTTATCCTAAGTTATACCGATTTTTGTTTTGAATCATCGTGAGTGCGAAACTAATATGCAAACTTAATTTAAGCCAAAGTTAGAACGAGTTCTCCAGCCTACACGCAATAGAGCGAGCTTCAAACAGTTTTCGTCTAAATTTACCAAAGTAATATTGTGCCAACATATAACAGCCTATAATATGGACATGAGAAAAGTGAGCAAAATAGCAGTTCAACCGCATAGTGAAATGACATTTAAATACATATCTGACTTAGTACTGCAATATGTCATGTTTTATTCTTAATGTCGTAATTATAGTTGAATAAATCCAATAATTCGGAACGAAATTATGTATGAGTGTTTTCTAAGCGATGGAAAAAGTTTTTGCCTATCAGTTTTGATGTCATAAACGCTATAAGCGCTACAACAGTTAAAACGGTTGAGCAAAATGATTTCGGAAAAGGTCGTATTTTAATCATATAAAATCTTCAATTTGTAGCGGAGCATTTGGCGCTGTCCATCGATGCGTTGAGCGTGCTACGGGCATGGTATACGCAGCTAAATTCATCAATACTCCGAATACAGCCGATAAGCAGATCGTTCGAAACGAAATTAACGTCATGAATAGTATTCGACATCCACAGCTAATCAATCTTCACGACGCATATGACGAGGGTGACGAAATGGTTATGATCTATGAATTGTATGTTGTTTCTTTAGTTTTTATTTTATTTATTAACAATTTCTTTAATAACAATTTCTTTAATAATAATTATTACTATTCCCAAAGCAAAGGCGCTTATTTACTACTCGAAGTAAAAGGTTGCTGAAATATTGACATCGTCGCTAATGCAGTAGTAAGTATGCACATAACGTATTACTTGAAAAATGTCTAAATGCCATAACTGTGTCTCAAAAAATTCGGGGTTTACTTTAAAATCGAACCTGTGTATGAAAGTACTATAGCATTTACGCTTTACCTGGATTGTCTATTATAATGCGCGACTAAACTTAAAGTGACCCCGCTAACCATCCTATTTGGCAATTCCCGATGTCAAATCCACATGCATTGTTATGGAACAAATCGGATAGTCGATTCGATTCACTGCTAGCGCAGACTTAAAGGTATTCATTCGGATTATGACAATTCCGTAACATTTCATAGCGTCGAAACAGGATTCGCGAACAAATTTAAGGTAACTGTGACGTCATAAACGGGACTGTCATATTATTTACTAATTACTGTGCGCGAACAAGCCCCTTGTTGATACAAATCCGACAAAATTCTGTTCGCGAATATATTTGATATTCGCGAACAAAAAGTAGCATTTGCTGACCGACAAGAAAATGTTCGGTGATGAAAATTTTTTATAAAAAACAAAATAGGATGGTCAACGGGGTCATTTTAAGTTTAGTCGCGCATAACAGCGACAATAAAATAACAATAATACAATATACCAGCCAAACGCGTACTTGTGTTTTCGCAGCGACATGAGCTTTGCATCGAGAGTTAGCGCTGTCATAGCGAGCGCCCAAGTAGGCAATAGATTACTAACTGCGGGTGTACCTGTTCACAAATAATATATACAAATAGAAATTATACAAAATACATTCGGGTAACAAATAAGTATGTATGACATCTCCGCTTTCTGTTCTGTATTAAAACAAAGAAATTACTTATGATATGTTCGACACCGTATTGTGTTTCATCGTTTTATAAGATGACATACATAAATAGTTTAGCGTTGGTTATACATTGATGAAGACGACACCTTAAAATCTTTCATGGTGTCAGTGTCAGCTACACCATGCCTTTTTTTGAACTATTTGTTTAATGTGTTTGCGTATGGTGCCTTTGACACCATCGGTGAAATAGGAAGATTTAGATACTATAATTGTGTTGATGGGTCTCATACACCAGCATTTAATTATTATAAGTCTATGTATGTAAGCCATAGTATTGTATGGCGTAGACTATTGGCAATAGCAGGTGGTTCACGCTGATTTATTATAATATAAACGTAGCAAAAAGACCTGTTGGATGGTCATAAACAAATTTCGTGAATAAAGTCAAAACATTTCGCAAAAAAGTTTCCTGTTCTATAACCATTTTTTGGTGAAACGATTGTAACATACGATATAAATGACGATTTGTTAACAGGTGTCTCCGCAAGCATCTTTTGATTATGAATATATGTCGGTCAATGTACAAACTCTTCTGCTGTGCACGTTAAAGTTATTAACGTGCTGCAAGCATGTATATCTCTTAAGATGACACTTTTTCAACGTGAATTATTGTATTATTAAAAATTTTTGATGGAAAGTAAGAAATATTTCCATCAGTGTAAAGCCTTGCCATAAACGTTCAAGCTTATCCCGGGCTCACAATTTAACTGTCCTACGGAACTTTTGTAAAGTTTACCCTCTCCCATCCGTTATTCGTCTTTCGGAATTTAACATGATCCAAAAACGCTACACTACAGCGAAAAGTTCATAACTGAATCACATACCAAGCAAAACCGCAGGAAACCAAATCCGAAGTCGTCTAATAAAAATGACAATTTTTTATATTTTAGCATCTCAGGTAACGAGTTGCATGAGAAGGCTAACTCTGTTGGAATGACTGAGCAAGAAGTCATAGCAATTATGCGACAAGTATGCAAAGGGTTGTCGCATATGCACGAACAAAGTATTGTCCATCTTGACCTCAAGGTAAGCTGGATGCTGTATCATATATATAATTAAAACGACTTCAAATTAATACTGTATAACCATACATTCTGGCGTTCCGTTGTCCCAGGAGGGGGTAGCCGGGGTCGGCGAGGTGGAGGTCGTCAGAGTGGGGGTTGATGACCTATGATGATGATGATCTCCTCCTCAATCGCTATACATTGTGTTCTGGAGATAAGCCCGGCCGTCGCAAAACCCCACTCCTTCCCAGAGCCTCGGGTTTCAAAGAGACTCATGTCTGATGCAAAAATGAAGAATCTATTACATATCTACCGTATGATGGCCTCTGACACTGTTGTCTTCACTGCTGTGTTGGTTTACGGTGCCTCGGAACACAGTTGCCAGTACTGTTCTGTTGGGGGGCTTCAGACACCGTTGCCTGTAGTGTTCAATTGGGGGTCTCGGACACCGTTGTTTATACGGTTCTATTGGGGTGAGGTTCGAACAATGAAATGCTGGGCTTCTTCGGATGGCCTTGCGTGACGCTGAGATAAATTAATGGTACAAACCCTCCATGCATACTTAAGGTTGCTGGTTGGTCATCAGCTATGTTTGACTAATAGCTCTTGACCCAGCGAAAGCTATGTATAGGATACAAGTTCTGCAAAATTTGTGCTAAAATGATAACCATTTTAAACCTAGCGAAGTAGAGTTATGTAATAAGTAATAGTTGTAGCTCCGCCACCGTGCGTTAAGAGATTTATACGCACGATTGTAACGAGTTCAGACGAGTGCGTCAGCAGACTTTGAACGAGTTAAACAACACAACCGTGCGTACAAATCGCTTGACGCACGCCCGGCTGTGCTACAACTGACTTGTAATACAGCTAATTTAGCTAAACGTGCTTTAAGTCATTTTGATGCACGGCTTTAGCTATATAACCTGTGTTACAAGTTGTAGTTATAGTAATAAATATAGTAATAATAAACTATTAAAGTAATAGTTCTTTAAGTAAATTTAATCCTTGCGAAACATAGTGGATTTATGTTTAACAAAAACCTTACTTTATATTTCACCGTCATAACTTTCAGGTCACTAGGTTAACATTTTGAATACTTGTGCGCGTGGTGTATCTGTGTTAGTTTCACCTTATACTTTTGCAAAATTACTATAATACAATTATTGCAATTTTAGCTCTAAATGTTGCTAAAATTGCGATAAATTTGTGTATCTGTTAAGTGCTTAGCGGGGAGGGGCAGGGTGTAAACATGGCTTAGTGGGGTCCGAGCCTTAGTTTTAGTAACCCTCAAGCCCCTTTTGGATATCTATGGTATATATGTATGTCTACAACAATTTGGGTGTACTCATATTAATAGTGTATAGTATGTCGATTGTGCCGAATGTAACAGCTGTGTATTGGTATTTATGTAATTTTCTAATTTAAGCCTGAAAGCATCATGTTTACAACTCGCCGTTCAAATGATATCAAATTAGTCGACTTTAGTCTTGCCGCCCGTTTCGATCCGAAAGAAATGGTGAAAGTGACAACAAGCTGCGCAGATTTTTCCGCTCCAGAAATTGCCGACCAACAAGCTTGCGGTTTCTACTCCGACATGTGGGCTGTCGGTGTCCTGACATATTACTTGTAAGGATTTGATAATATCGTTTAGAAAATGTGTGTATAAATAGCAGACTTTTACTAAGTCAATTATTTCGTAAGGTCGACAATTTGCTCCTTTAAAGCAAACAATTTAGATCTACCGTTATAAATAATGGAATAATCGGTAAATTTTGACTTTCAGCCGTAATCAGGGTTTTATCTCCAATTAAGCGTAATTTCCATTGCTTTTGGCTGTCGAGGGGGGTCGAACCAGCTGTCAGTGGGAATTGAGGGTCCGCCCTGGGGGGTCCAACGCCTCAGGGGTGTCTCCATATGAACATATGTGGCTATATAATATGTCGTATATATAGCATTACTGATTACGCTCGTAAATGTTTGACTTGCTAGGGTATGTAGCAGAGGGGAAAATTTTGGCCGGTCGGCGGACATCCGACCATGATGGGGCCGTCTCGAGATGATGCAAATCCAGGGCTCGCTAAAACAATCCGAGCCGGCCTGCCCCGACCCTGTTTTAAAAATCAACCATCACATTATGAAATTCACAGTGTATGTTAATGTTTGTGTCGTGCTACGTGAAACCACAACACACTATAGCAGCTTTTTCATTTCAAAAATATGGTGAATATAAAAGTCAACATTACCTGATGTAGGACAACACTTATAAATTAAGTGTTGAAACCGGACATTTTGCGTTTTTGCGTCTTTGTCGCATCATTAATATGCCACCCTGACGTAGAATACAACTTAAATAAGCATTGAAACATGACATTCTGCGTTTACGATATTTCATGCAACCGTGTTTGAACATGCTACCATGGTGTAGCATAACCCATCTATATATACAACCATGCATGTTGACGCTCCAATTTTACGTTTACGTTTTTTCGGATAGTTAATATGCGATATGTTGCCTCAAACATATCTGACATTTTTACACCGCAAATTCGTTGAGCCAAATTTTGAGCATTGAGTCGGTCCTTTATTATTCTAGAATTGAGTTAAAATTGACCTAATTTAAGTCTAATTTTGATACAACTTGAGCAAAGTCTTGACTCAATAGTTGGTCATTTCACAACGCTACACTAGTGTTAAAATTTGACTCAATTTGAGTCAAGTTTTGAATCAATTTAAGTCAAGCCTGTCTCAAATCTTGACTCAAATTGAGTAAATTTTAATTTAATCTTAGTGTTAAAAAAGGACGGACTTAACACTCAAAATTTGACTCAACGTTTTCTAGTGTGTAGTATATCGGTCTCAGATATCAAACTTGTGATACAGCTCGATAACCTTGGAATTGTTTTTAAAATTTTGTTTCACGATAATTTATTTTGTTATTTGGTACCGAATGTTAAATCAGACTTGTGGCGGCTTTCAACACTGATTAACGCATTATTACTTTTGAATCTAAAATAGGCAATGTTATATTATCAATATCCAGCACTATTTTACCGTTATTGGTAGCAGCTACATGACTTCACGAGCTCAGAAGATGCAATTCCGCAAATGTATTTCATTAGAATAGGTAATATATTTCACTCATATAAAATATTTCACTTATTTATAGTATTTGACTGAGTACTTCTTCTTCTTCCGGGCGCTATTCCCGCTTTTATGCAGGGTCAGCCATTTGGGTCTTCTTCTTCCAGCTTAAGTGGTTCTGGGCGTCGTTTGGGTGGGCTTTGGCTATCTTCATGTCAGCGTGAAGCGTGTCGAACCAGCGTTGTTTCGGGCGGCCCTTCGGGCGTTTGCCGGTAATCTCGAGATGGAGACCGGTCTCGGCGAGGGAGTTGTCGTCGGAGCGCAGGACATGTCCGTACCAGCTGAGTCGCTTCTCGCGGGAAGTATTTGACTGAGTACTGAGGGATATATAATGTAATAATTGACTAATACTGCTCAGAGTTTACTTTAGCTGAAAAATACTTTTAATAACTGCTCAAATTTACAGTGTTTAGCTTTGAAACAATATATCGAGCTAATATAATAACTATATAAAGTATGACTGGAGGCTCACAATATCGAGCTTGTAAATGTTTACTAAACTATTTTTGCCCAAACTATATCGGAGGAACATAAAATGAAATAAACAGATATTATTTGAACTTTCAAGTCACTCACGCTTAAACTATTTGTTTTTTCAGCCGTACTTCTCAACTTTAAAGAAAAAATTATTCTCATTTTATTTTTTATTATTATATTACCATAAATTATCATTATATTACCTATTGCATTAAAGTATTTACCGAAAAATGTTATATATTTTACGGATTTATAACATACAGCATCCTGCAACATGTCAATAAACTATGGGTAACAAATGGCAGCAGCAAACAGAAAAAAATTAATTTATAACGAGGCATGGCAATTCTTTTTTCAATCCTTTTTTCCAGGCTCAGCGGAATTTCCCCGTTCAAAGCAGATACCGATCAGGAAACACTGAAAAACGTTAAACGCGGAACGTGGGAATTTGATTCGTCGAAATTTCGACACATAAGCGACGAAGGCAAAGACTTCATTCGCCGGCTTATGATTCGTCAACCAGAGTAATTTAGTTGACTGTGTTATTCAACTATCTGAGGTTTCACAATAACAGTTACAGCACTAATTCAAACAGTTTAAGTTATAGAATTTCAGTTTACCAATGATGCTATCTCATCAGAGCTTATCTGAAACGACAGGATTTGCAAAGATAAATTGCTGTAGCGAGATTTGCTAGCCATTCGTCGTAGGAAAACATGTTAACTTTTTGGAGATTGTTTAAAATAGTAACAGCCCAATTGGTCAATTTCTTTAGCCATGTGGGTTTGTTTGGATCCCTATCTTTTCATCTGAATGTTTTCAACAAACAAA
Source organism: Trileptium ribeirensis (assembly GCA_030248225.1). Lineage (NCBI taxonomy): Eukaryota > Metazoa > Nematoda > Enoplea > Enoplida > Thoracostomopsidae > Trileptium > Trileptium ribeirensis. Next base: position 32,808 of record JASANE010022348.1, on the reverse strand, counting down.
CCGAAATAATCTTATACTGGTTGTAAATCATTTCAGGTGCAAATCTTTAAGGTTAAAATATTTGGGTTTGAATTACTTTAAAACTAGCGAACGATAGAATGGAATTCGTAACAAAGAGGTGAAGCGCCTATCTTTATTTATTAATGATTATGTAGCTAATCTGATTTTTCATACACACCAAGACTATTTATGTTTTTCACTATTATAAATAATCGTTATCTGAGATAACGGTCGATTTGTAAACCGTCGATTGCATTTCGGAGACGTTCTGTTTCTTAGTAGATAGCAAAATACTCAAAGTTTTAGTCGTCGGTCGTTACGGCATTTAATTTACAATACAATCTAAGTATATACACTGTTTACAGAGCTCGTATGACTGCGCCAGAATGTCTGGAACATCCTTGGCTTAAAGAAGAAATTATTAACAAAGACAATATTGACTTACGTAACCCTGGGTCTAGCTATCAGTCAATGCGAGATCACATCCGCAAACGATATGTAAGTGTAGCTAGAGATAGAAATCATCGATCTACTTTTTCACTGTAGATATAGCTACCGGCAGTTTTGTTTACGTCTATTGTATACACAAATTTGGGGTGACTTCTTGAATAAACGGTAAGAACATTAAATCTGGATGAAGCGATTTCGCAACCAGTTGGACATAACAATCATTAATTGTAGTTACTTTTTATAAAGTGTATTTTAAAACAATGTCAGAAAATATGGTAATGCTAAAAATACAAATGTGTCTTAATAAAAGCAGTAATGTAAAATCTGATACATCATCTTGTTACCGTTGGGTTTACCATAGATAATGGCAAACATTAATTGTTCTTCTTCTGCTGTATAACCCCTGAGTAAACTAAACAACGTGCTGCAGTAATGTTTATATTTTTTCATTGGTTGAACAGACTGAAAAGTCGCATGGGCTGGGACATAAAGAGTGATCCAGATCGTCTCTCTAATAGTGCAGTGGCTATCTAAGCACATGTGTTGTAATTCGCTGATCAACCCAGACACACATTTGATATTTTCGATAAAATGTAACTAGAAAATGGGAAAATTAAATTTTCTGTTTCAGATATTTTATGTTACTAAATTTTAATTAAATTAAACTTATTTATTTGCATCCCAAATATATTCTGTAACTGTTCGTTTTAAATTAAACTTGCACAGCTGTGTCGGGTTCTCGTTTGTTGACGATACATAAATGTATTGCATTGTACCTTATAGTTCAATCCTCCTTCTTTTCAACTTAAGGGTTTATTTTTGTCTTCAAGTGATAGTATTTTTTGATGAAAGTTTGAAGTTCAACCAAATATTCATTTATAAGATAGCAAATTGATTTAGTTCAGTTTAGTCAATTTGCATGTAATTTGCACTGCTTAATGTCCATCCTTGCAAATATTATTCGCCACAGAGTTTAACTAGTGTAGTTTTGGTAGTAGCCAGTCATAGTCGGTACGACGGTGTTCAAGGATTTGTCTTATGTATTGGTTAGAACATATTTTCTGCAAAATGATTTACGGATAATCTCATGAGTCTTAAAACTGAAATCTATTGTGCAGAAATACTGAATTTTAAGCTAATTACTGCGTTTTTAAAGCTTTTGATAAGGGATGTATTTGTTGTAAGCTATGCATGCTCCGTCTTTGTACGCTGCGTTGTAGTAATTGATTGTGAAAAGCAAGGGAAACGAGTGAAATTTTCACATATCTATCTGCCCAACTGTCGTGCACAATTGAAGACTTAACGTGACTAACGCCTTGTAAACGTGACAGGAACAGATGTTTTACCGGAGCAATCTTATAATGTAATTGCCGTATGTCTGTCTGTGTGTCTGTGTATGTGTGTCCCAAGTTTTGGATTTGTCACATATTTTTGATCATAACTTTTGAAACTGTTTATGGATTTTTATGCGGTTTTTTTGTTGGGTAGGAAATCGATGTGGAAATGCAGGGACAATATTTTTGGGCACCTCTTATGTTTTTTCACAACCCACCCCCCTTGAAATAAAAAAATAGTGTCATTTTATACGTTTTAATGGTGTAACTTTTCAACTGCTTCATGGATTTTGACGAACTTTTTGTTTCATTTCTTTAAGACGTGCCGAAAGTATCGACGAACTTTTGCAAAGGGGACGTACCCCTAATTGAGGGAACCCCTTTAAACTATCTTATAATGGAATTGCCGTATGTCTGTCTGCGTATGTGCCAAGTTTTGGGTTTGTCACATATTTTTGACCATGACTTTTGAAACCGATTATGAATTTTTATGCGGTTTTTATTGGGTAGGAAATCTATATGGGCATGCAGGAGCAATATTTTTGGGTACCCCTAAACTTTTTTCACAATCCACCCCCTTTGAATTAAAAAATAAGGTCATTTTATATGTTTTAATGTTGTAACTTTTCAACCGCTTCATGGATTTTAACAAACTATTTTTTTTCATTTCTTTAAGACGTGCCGAAAGTAGACAAACTTTTGCAAAGAGGATGTACCACCTAATTGGGGGACCCCCCTATAAACACTTATAATGTAATTGTCTGTCTGTCTGTCTGTGTGTGTCCCAAGTTTTTTGTCAAATTTTTGAGCATAACTTTTGAACCTCTTTATAGATTTTTATGCGGTTTTTTGTTGCGTAGGAAATCAATATGGGAATGCAGCGACAATACTTTTGGGCATCCCCTACTTTTCTTCACAACCCATCCTCCTTTGAATTAAAAAATAGTGTCATTTTATACGTTTTAATGGTGTAACTTTTCAACTGCTTCATGGATTTTGACGAACTTTTTTTGTTTCATTTCTTTAAGACGTGCCGAAAGTATCGACGAACTTTTGCAAAGGGGATGTACCCCCTAATTGGGGGACCCCCTTTAAACATTTATATAATGTAATTGCCGTATGTCTGTCTGTGTGTGTCCCAAGTTTCGGATTTGTCACATATTTTTGACCATAACTTTTGAAACTGTTTATGGATTTTTATGCGCTTTTTTTGTTGGGTAGGAAATCGATATGCGAATGCATGGACAATATTTTTGGGCACCCCTTATGTTTTTTCACAGCCCACCCCCTCGAAATAAAAAATAATGTCATTTTATACTTTTTAATGGTGTAACTTTTCAATTGCTTCATGGATTTTGACAAACTTTTTGTTTCATTTCTTTAAGACGTGTCGAAAGTATCGACGAACTTTTGCAAAGGGGATGTACCCCTAATTGAGGGAACCCCTTTAAACTATCTTATAATGGAATTGCCGTATGTCTGTCTGCGTATGTGCCAAGTTTTGGGTTTGTCACATATTTTTGACCATGACTTTTGAAACCGTTTATGGATTTTTATGCGCTTTTTTTGTTGGGTAGGAAATCGATATGCGAATGCATGGACAATATTTTTGGGCACCCCTTATGTTTTTTCACAACCCACCCCCTCGAAATAAAAAAATAATGTCATTTTATACGTTTTAATGGTGTAACTTTTCAATTGCTTCATGGATTTTGACGAACTTTTTTTTCATTTCTTTAAGACGTGCCGAAAGTAATTGGGGGACGCCCCCCTATAAACACTTATAATGTAATTGTCTGTCTGTCTGTCTGTGTGTGTCCCAATTTTTTTGATCATAACTTTTGAAACTGTTTATGGATTTTTATGCGGGTTTTTTGTTGGGTAGGAAATCAATATGGGAATGCAGGGACAATATTTTAGGGCATCCCCTACATTTTTTCACAACCCATCCTCCTTTGAATTAAAAAATAGTGTCATTTTATACGTTTTAATGGTGTAACTTTTCAACTGCTTCATGGATTTCGACGAACTTTTTTTGTTTCATTTCTTTAAGACGTGCCGAAAGTATCGACGAACTTTTGCAAAGGGGATGTACCCCCTAATTGGGGGACCCCCCTTTAAAGAATCTTATAATGTAATTGCCGTATATCTCTCTGTGTGTGTCCCAAGTTTCGGATTTGTCACATATTTTTGACCATAACTTTTGAAACTGTTTATGGATTTTTATGCGCTTTTTTTGTTGGGTAGGAAATCGATATGCGAATGCATGGACAATATTTTTGGGCACCCCTTATGTTTTTTCACAGCCCACCCCCTCGAAATAAAAAAATAATGTCATTTTATACTTTTTAATGGTGTAACTTTTCAATTGCTTCATGGATTTTGACAAACTTTTTGTTTCATTTCTTTAAGACGTGCCGAAAGTATCGACGAACTTTTGCAAAGGGGATGTACCCTTAACATGTACCCCCTAATTGGGGGACCTCCTTTTAAACCATCTTATGATACTGTTTTCGACATTTTGACACATCTATAAGGGTATGATACTGTTTTCGACATTTTGACACATCCGTAAGGGTGTAATAGTGTTTTCGCTATTTTAACACAACCGTGAGGGGGTAATGTTGTTTTATCATTTTAACACATCTGTAATGGGGTAATGTTGTTTTCATCATTTTAACACATCCATAAGGGTATAATAGTGTTTTCGACATTTTGACACATCCGTAAGTGGGTAATAGTGTTTTCAGTATCTTAACATACCCGTACGGTTGTAATGTTGTTTTCATCATTTTAATACATCCGTAAGGGCGTAATGCTGTTTTCGGCATTTTGACACATCCGTAAGGGTATGATACTGTTTTCGACATTTTAACACTTCTGTAATGGGGTAATGTTGTTTTCATCATTATAACACATCCATAGGGGTATAATAGTTTTTTCGACATTTAAACACATCCATAAGGGTATAATAGTGTTTTTATCATTTTGACACTTCCGTAAGGGTATAATAGTGTTTTTATAATTTTGACACATCCGTAAGGGTATGATACTGTTTTCGACATTTTGACATATCTGCAAGGGTATGATACTGTTTTCGAAATTTTGACACATCCATAAGGGTATGATACTGTTTTCGAAATTTTGACACATCCATAAGGGTATGATACTGTTTTCGACATTTTGACACATCCTTAAGGGTGTAATAGTGTTTTCGCTATTTTAACACAACCGTTAGGGGTAATGTTGCTTTTATCATTTTAACACATCTGTAATGGGGTAATGTTGTTTTCATTATTTTAACACATCCATAAGGGTATAATAGTGTTTTCGACATTTTGACACATCCGTAAGTGGGTAATAGTGTTTTCAGTACTTTAACATACCCGTAAGGTTGTAATGTTGTTTTCATCATTTTAACACATTCATAAAGGGGTAATGCTGTTTTCGGCATTTTGACACATCCGTAAGGGTATGATACTGTTTGCGATATTTTAACGCATCCATAAGGGTATAATAGTGTTTTTATCATTTTGACACATCCGTGAGGGTATGATACTGTTTTCGACATTTTGGCAAATCCGTAAGGTCATGATACTGTTTTCGACATTTTGACAAATCCGTAAGGGTGTAATAGTGTTTTCGCTACTTAAACACATACCAAATGAGTGATGAAAAAACAGAGTAAGTTTGTATCTTTTACAAATGTCATAACTTAAAAACGGGGGCCCACTCTGCCATACTACCGGCGCGAAGCGGGCCGAAGCCCCGCGGCGGCCGAAGGTCGGCTTTCGCGCTGGTTGTAGTAAAATTGTTTGATTATTTTTAGTAAAGATACAAACTCGATAACCGGTCTGTGCATCGAGGAGACTAGCTGTCCCCGTCTTTTGCAAACGCAACTGCTGTCACCAAATAATTCACCAAGACTTAAATTCGAAAACCCAATCACACAGCTGGTCAAGCGATGCTATCAGTTGATCTAATTTCTTTATTTTGAGACAAGGCATAATATAATTGCATCGGGAATGTCACTCAATTTGGTTTGAAAGTTAACGTTAAAGCATACATAATTTCAAATATAATATAATGTTATGTTTCATCAGTTTTGCCAAAACAAATACACGTTTCTTGTCTAATTCAGAGCTAAAAAATCGCTCAAAAATTCGCTGTTTTGGAACTTTAGATACAAAATTTTACACAAACAGATAATCACTGTTCTACGGTAATATTTGGTTTCAGTTGGACTTTCAATGGTGAACTTGTGCATAAAGTATAAAGTGTAATACAATTTTGCTTTATAATAATGCCGCTTTAGCATAGCAAAATAAGGTATATTACTTGCTTAAATATTTAAATTTACTTAAATTACTTGTTGCGTTGTAAATCACGGTGTAAATAACTACGAATATGCTGGATCTTTTGTTGTATTGCTCCAGGATGCCTGGCCTGATCCAAATCCATCCCTTGGTAGAATCGCAAACTATAGTTCGCTTCGTAAGCTTCGTCCAGTGGAATACAAAATTTACGACAATTTCTGGGACAGGCGCGAAGCACTTCCTCGATTCACTATTCGACCCCAGTCAACTACAGTTGGAGAAGGTCAAACGGCAAATTTCTACTGTCGGGTTTTTGCTCCGGCAACACTTGCTGATGTCACATGGTAAGTGGTAGACTTATAAAGTACTGTTTGGCATGGACACTTATGTTCTATACACTCTGTTAGTCATTTGTCCCGGCCGGAAAATTTTTAGTAACTAAAATTGTGTAGTTCGTACAGCTGGATTCTCACATTAAACAAGGTTGGTGGCATACATGGACCGATGTCCGAAGTCCCATGGGGGAAACCAGGTCTTCAGGGGAAGGAGCGCGCGGCGCCTATCGTTTAGGCGCCTACAGCTACCCCACGGGGAGTATGGTGAACTGTCAGGGGGTTAGCCGAGCCCTCGGGGAGGGGGTTGGAGCCTCAGGAAAGTAATTCTTCTACGATCTCTCAAGGGGCGATACCGCGTGCTTCTTCAGGAAGTAGGCCTTCGGCGTCATCGTTCCCCATCAGCAGGTCGGTGGCGGGGAGGGTAGGTGATCCGTCGATGGGATAAATTTTCGAAAAATTGTGAGACTAAAATTCTGTGGAATAAGTTAAGGATACATTTTATGAGACAGCTAGATTTATCATGCAAACGCACTTATTGATCTTACGTATGTATATTACAAGCCTTTGTACAGTATAGTATTCACCGTTTCGTACGTCCAAGGATTTTTCGATGACAGAACAACATGGTTGTTTGTTTCAATTCGTTTGCCGTATATTTCCAGGTTTTTTGATAACAAAGAAGTGAAACAATCTACGAAATATATGAAACGATACCAAGACAACAACTACTATTTGTCTGTCAATCGATGTACACTCAACGATCGTGGCGAATTCTCCGTACGAGCTAAAAACCAGTATGGCACTTCAGAAGAATCGGCTTTCCTTAACGTAACAAGTATGTTTTTTGTAAACAAACTAATTACTTGGTTATTGTAATTTACATAGAAAGGAAAACTTACATGTGTTTCGTCGCACAACAATGTGACGTGCAGTTATGAACCCTGTTTAAGAAGGCTATATGTTCAGGCTTAGTCCTAGCGCTAGGCTCAGCAGTAAACTAAGTCTTAGACATAGATAATGTCAGTGACAACGTTTTATACAACCATGCGGTGGGACTTGACATGATGAGCCAGGGAAACTATACATAAATCCAATTATTGTTCTGATATTTTTATTTCGTGCAAAAATATTGATTATTTTAAACAGTTTTGTGACTGCTAGCATTTTATAAGTGAGGCAAGGTTTTGCTGAGAAGAACACTCTTTTCTGTGTTTTAAATATTATACGCCGTATAAAAATTGCTATTCAAATTAACTCTGTCTCCACAAAACACTATATTTTTGTCCTCTAATAAAGCGCTAAGGAAACGTGCCGTATGGGTACGTATATTCATGCACGTATCATAGTAGCTCCGTCTTTGTCATACATTGTGTTTTGAGCTTCACTTTATCTAAAATTTAACTCTGTAATATTGATCTTACAGGGTAATGTGATATGAGTCCAGCTCTGGCTACATCACATATAATTTTATGTTTCACGCTTTGCATCGTCTCATGCATGTTTCTGAATAGTCTGGTAAATTGCTTCTTATTTTTCAGAAGCTCCACCTCACGAATTCGAAATCCCCAAACCGAAAGATTTTGTTCGAGCAGAAAGCGAGCCACCCCGTGAATTTTCACTCATACCGATTTGGGAAGAACCAGAATCGTCTCCTTCGTTCACTTTTCACCTTCGACCACGATTCATTCAAGCTCACAGTAGTTGCAAGCTCACATGTTGTGTTACTGGGAATCCAGTGCCCGATGTAAGAAAATATGTTTGTTAATGTGCATATATAAAGTGATTTGAGACACTAAGCTTTAATCACCAAACACACCAAACATATTAAACCAAAATTTATCAAAAATGGTTTTAACATGTCAAAAAGCGAATGTACTGATCTGTTAAAGACATATTGAACCTGTCAACTGGAAAATCCAGACCTCAGTGAAATTTCCAACTTTAAAAAAAGTTAAAATATGTTAAGCCAAAAACAGTACGCTTGTCACAAAAGCATTAATTAATATACGGAATATCAGTAAATTCACATAAACTCATTTCTTTGGAACACATACATTAGCAAAGTAATTTTGCGCGATAGTCGCTTTGTCTTTGGCATAAATTTGCATTGAATGCTGTGGGACTATATGCTTTGGAACTATGAGAATGCTTTGGTACTATATGAAGCACAGTTGAATTGCATAACATTTGCCACAGACTCTGAACTCTGACGGTATTTGCTATAATCGTCGTATATCCCAAAACTAGAAAAACATAATTAAGGCATATATTGTTTTGTGTTGTCTTAAAGATTCGACGGTGTTCTTTTACTTTGCTCGGTGTAAACATTTAGCAAAATTACTGGACCAGCAAACAGTAAGAAGTTGTCTTTGCAAAGCCTAAGATTAAATAGTTAATGTGTAACTGTGGATTCAAATTACTAGATGTTTTAATTTCCTTTCGAAATAATTTCGCTGACGATTTTAAAATAGTGCTTTGTAATGAGAGTCTTGTTATAGAATAACAAGCAATGATAAGCTAATCCAGGAAAAATAAAAAGAACCGACAAGGATGAAATATGGATGGCTATAAAAAGACGCATAGGTGCTTCAGCTTTAGTTAGCGCGTATTGAGTGCTCTTCATGTTGACTTTTGCCGATGTGGCAGTATATAATTTTTTTAAGAAATTTATGCGGCGTTCATGTCATAATTTGCCCAACGTTTGGAACCTATGTACACCACACAGTGTCAGGCACACTGTTGACAACAGGTTTTTAATAATTTTTTCAAAGGTAGCTAGTTACGCGCATTACAACTTCTCGACAGTGTCAGGCACACCGTGTCTTCTGGCAGTTTTATTGACAGTGTTCGAAATTATTTGAGTAATGTTCATATGGGCTAGATACAAATATCGTGAATTTGGAAAAACTACACAGGACAGTTGTCTAATAAACCGCATTAAAGCTACAGAAGGTGTCCGTTATAGTTAATTCGCACCAGATTGGTAGCTAAGGGTATGTATGACACTGCCAAGAAAAATGTAGTATTTAGGGGTATGTGGCTCACCCTCGACAATTGATTTACAGTATGGGTGTCACCCTGACAATTTATACGGTAGGGTCGCGAGTACAGGGGGAAAAAGTTCGAAACAGCGGGGACACTATAACGTGAACGCCGCATTAGGCAGGTGGAATACATCAAAATTGTGTTTGGAAGACCGGGCGTTTTTCCTACTTTGCTAATATGAAGCAATGCTGTATCTAGCAATAATTCTGCCTTGATTTCCGGATGTGCATTAATCGATTTCAATTTGAGCGGATGAAAAGTATAATGTGAGCTGGTACTGATTACGTAACCAAATTTATACACAGAATACTATATTTTAAGTATGACAAATGCGGTATAAATGCAGTATGATATATTATTTGTTTTGCACATAAACTATCTTGACGTACTTTATGATTCTCCGAATTAAATAAAAGTTAAGCAAATATATTTTTATACTTTGATTACTTAAATTAGTCTTACTCGAATTAAACCCTTCAACGCCCACTGTGCTCAAATGAGATCAGCGCACATCGTGAAATGTTGCATTAACTCATTTTATCATATAATAGCTGCATGCGTTTTCATACAGTGGCTTTGCTTTGCTAAATTAAAAACAAGTACCAAAAATTAAATCTTGTGTTCAAACAGATTTTGACGATTTTCAATTGGAAGGACAACCGTTATCTAATGCTTATGAGCTTTTCATTTATATATATTTGTCTCAGTTTGGGAAAAAATTTCACGTAATATTAACGTTACAAATTAATATGTCCTCTGGTTTAGCTAGCAGTGTTCGCGAACAAAACCAGCGTACAACAAATCCGGTAGATTTTCGTTCGCTAAAAATTGGTAATGTTCGTTGAATTTTCGCGAACACAAATTTTCCGGATTTTTATCGCAAAGCTGTATGTTCGCGAACAGATTTCACCGAATTATGGTTCATCGGAAAACGTTCGGCAAAAGTTTTTTTAACCTTAATATCAAAATAAGATAGTTGGTGAACGTGGGTTAAGCTTAATGCCACATAAACTCCCAACCTTAGAAAAGGTTTAACTTTGTGAAACAATGCACGATATACAAATTTAAAAGGTTAAAGCTACAAATTATACTTATTTTGCAACAGAAAAATTAATTTACTTGTTCTTGCAACATCAGGGAGCAAATCACCATACCATGATTTTGTATAACTTCATTTTATCGGTTAAAATCTGGTCAGCTTGACTGTTTTGACAATTTCATAATATTTTTTAAGCAATAAAGATTAATTCATACGTTTGATTTACATTGGTTGACTGCAATATGATCAAACGAATAATAGGAACACCTAAACTCTTCCACGTAGAAAATTCCGTTAAGCCCACATTGCAAAGTATTGTGGTTATCTGATTTTATCGTGCTGTGTTTGCTTGCACACGCCTTGCCTTGAGTTTGTGTTGGGACAAGCAATAAGTAGCTCATTTATTTATGTATGCTGCTCGCATTCATTCAATTCAGGTGTTTCTTTTTGTCGGCTCCAAATTATTACATATTGCACCGTAGACAAATTAACTCGGATATAAAAGATTAAGCAATAGAGCTAAGATTTTAGGCTCTCGAGTCGGTTTTGCTTCACTCAGGAGCCTAACCGAGCCTGACATGTACGAAGCGCCGAAGCGATCCTAAGACGTATCCTATATAAAGTTCCATTTTAGGTTTGTATATTATATATCTGGTTTAATATTAAGGAATCGAAATCTTTTATTATTTAAAGCCTTTTAGAGCCGAGCTGATCCGGATATCAATCAAAAAGAGGTGAGCCTGAGTTCTGAGAATCTGGCTCTTTCGCACTTTTATTAAGCAATATACAATCCATTTTTTAAACTTCACTACGCATATATTAACTATGTAATGTCGAAATTACCATTAGTCGATTTGCCATTATGTAGCTGGGTTTCAGATTAAATGGTTGCACAATAATCGTGATGTAGACCTTACTCATACTACAATTTCATACAAGAATGGAGTCTGTACGTTGGAAATTTTCAACGGAACTCTTCGTGACGCAGGACGTTATACTTGCGAAGCATCGAATAAACATGGAGAAGTCGATACTGAATGTATTGTCACTGTCGAAGGTTCGTATTTTGTGTGTTCAACTTATTACGCTTTTTAGTAATGGTGTTTCCAATTTTACGAATCTATGTACCACACACATTGTCAAGTATATACTCGCAATAGGGGATCTGATACACCATTATGTTTTTCATAAAATTTTTCAAGGGTAGTTAGTTACAGGTGTTGTCATTTTCGGCGGTGTCAAGGCCACCACGTCTTTCTTGTAGTTTTATTGACGGTATTCACCATCATGTTAACATGCATATTTTCCAGATACAAATATCAAAATTTGTCAAAAACTAAAAACACAATGAAATAATACACCGCATAAGCAACAGATCGTGTCCGTTACTATAATCCTCAAAAAATGGTAGCCAAAACAGCGTATGACGCCATAAATGAAAATGTAGTAGATAACTGTGTGTCGTATACCCACAGGAATTGATTTACTATATGGGTGTGACGCTCATTCTACATTAGGGTAGCGACTATATGGCTACAAGCGTTCTAAATAGTGAGAATATCATAACGTGACTGCCGAATTAGTACTTATGATATACAATCCATCGCATCAAATAAATATAGCTAAAAATTATAATTATGTACTGTACATAAGCGTGACAGCTTCTTGACGGCGTATTTATTTTAGTGCGATTGTCAGGTTCGGCAGTGTGAATTTATTCAATAAGTGAAAGGATTTCAAAATTCCGTTCTTCATAGCCTTGTTCATGATAACCGATGATTTATTAAAAGAGGGAAACGCAGGCCGCTTTTCCAAATTTTAAACCAGGGTCGCGCTATTTCTATAGTTTTAAATCATTGGTGACAGACTGGTTCCGAGAATGTGGTTGTATTTGAAACCAAATGTTTAATGTGCCTTTGCAGCCTAAAATAGTCTTACTGGGTGTTACAATTTCACCAACAAGTCTAGAGGACAATTCAAAAAAACACAATGGTTGATTTTCCATGACTAAAAAAATCATTGACTATATCCTTTCAACGTGGTGATGTGTGCAAGCTCTTTGTGTCGATAAGTTATTAAAAAATACCTTGCAGTTCAACACAGCAAACGTTCACTTTATTTTCACAGACAATAAATCGTCTATATTTATGTTCCCTTAAAGTTTTCATTACATATCGGTAGTATACAAGTTTTCTCCTAGGAATATATAAAACCGTGTTGCTTCAGGCTATTCGTCTCTAACAGTAAAAAAACTTACGCTTAAGATAATCAGAATTTTTCTAATGTGACTTCTTTCACGGCTTCTATTTCGGCAAATCTGGTGGCTAATGCTATCAAACGGGAGATGATAATTACCCCGCCCGGCCCCCAATGCAAGTAGCTCACATATTATTACATGTTGGACGACACATTTTTGTACGAGCTTGGTTCTCCAAGGCAGCATTTATTAATTAACGATCAGGATTAGTCTAGATTAAGATGGTAAACATGGAACTCACAGATCTTAGTTAATTCTTACTTTCGTATTGTTTTGCAGATAGCCGAGCTGGCGATATAGAGCCTGCGTTTTCACCGCTCGCTCACTCAACATCGTTCAGTCAGCCACGTCACTCCGTTTCAAGATCGTCGTTTACAACCGACTACACCGTTGGAGGCGGAGGAGGGTCAACTCATCATCGTCATCACCACCATCATTATCATCATTCAACAACATCATCTGGTTATTCGCATCATTCAACGTCAAGTTCGACTAGTAATAATTATCGTTCATCCATGACTACGACTGGTGCCGGTCATCACAACAAGTCGTCGTTTGCACGGCGCTCACATTTGACAACAGGCGACTACTCGGTGGCACGAGCTCGAAGCAGTGCCGATGTACGCCGCGCTAGCCCGCTAATTTGAGACCTAGGCCATCAAATTGTATTCGACCACCGTAGTGACATGGTATAGATTTCTATACAAATCGTGTTCGATCGACAAAATATTAAATATACCTATTAATCAATAAAACTGTCCATTTTGTACGACCGATTTGGCGATTTTCGAAGTATATTCAACAAATACACAATCCGACGTACAACTTTATAAATAATATACGTTATCAAAGCGTGCCATCATAAGTTTTTAAGGCGCTCGTTTTTAGTTTAGCTGTTTTATATTTACATGAATGGTTGCGCTTCTAATATCATATTTTAACTATTTCCAGCTTAGTATTTGATCCTGACTAAATACTCGCTGGTTGTATGTAAAATGATTTTACATCAGTGGTGATCAACTTATATTTGTAACCACTACACTAAAAATTTGTAACATTAAATATATCTTAATAGGACTTCATAAATTGTCTCATTCACAATGCTACCGTAATTTCGAAATTTTGTACCCAATAGCCAAGACTATACAGTACAAACAGTGTCAGACAACCGCAATATGCTGCAAAAATCGAAGTTGTTCGAGACGTCGCATTACAAATTGGTTTGGCGTTTTTATTGGTGCATTTAATTTGACAGTGTCACGATCGTTGTCACATTATCGTCCACATGGTATCAACGAAAAGCCTGATAAACCCTGGTTTTGTAAACACAAGCAAATTGAACCCAATGTTTAAACATATTATGATCTACTTCTCGTGGATTGTACAGCTGCCTTTCTGGCTGTATATGCCCAACTGGTAGTTTCCATACCATCTTGGATTTTCCCCTGTAACAGACCTGGCAGTTAACATGAGTACCATAGGACAAAAATTTATAGGTGAACTTGAAATACATAGCAAATTAATCATTATAATTACAATAAGAGATGAAAGACAATTCTACTAGTTGCGTTGCAACTATATATCCAAGTTCTTCATGAATGATACTCCCAAAGTTTGCCTAAATTTACTGGATATATGTTTTATTATATATACGTTTTGTACGTCTTCTTAGTTTTTAGTTTAATTTTTCTTTTATATGTCAAATACTTTTCAGCTTAAAATTTGTACATATCTAAAATGAAACACGACTATTATGCAATGTGTATGTTGTTGCTCATTTATTATAGAAGCTTCTCTTCATTTTAATAATTTTTATTTGCGCATTGTGTGGTATTAATTCTTTCCGCCTAGTGCTATTTACTTTCAATCTTTTTTTGTGAAACATTCTGCTTGTTGACGCTGTAGATTTCTACATATTTGAGTCGTAATACCTGATTTTGTAGAATTCTTTGTGTATGCATTTTTCGAAACTTTTGGTCAGCCTACGCTGCGGTAAAATGCTTCGGTTACATAGCAACCATTTGGATTTTCTGTGTAATTTCATATATCATTGTATTCAATGCAACCGTCTGTAATCCACTAGTTTAATACCGCTTTATATTTAGTATTAATGTTTTCCAGGCAGCTGATTATCGCTGTTATAAGTTTTTTGGTTTACAAAATTCTGTGAAAATCCGTTTACAAAACTTCGATATGGTGTGATGAAATGAAACATTCTGCCAGTCTTTTTTTGGTGGTCTAGTTGTCAAAAAATACCATAAGTACCAGAAATTTTGAAAAAATCGTTACGACAGAAGTGTTTTATATACCAATTAAAGGAGAAAAAAATCAGCTAAATCGATTCATGGGTTAAGGTTGAAGCCTATACTGTTAACAGTACAGCCGTTTAATACGGTTCGACTCAGCAGGTTAACGCGGTTCAGAAATGATTTACAACTGATTACCCAAAAAACGAAAAATTTCTATCATAAGTATGGAAAATATGGATATTTCTGAATCGCCTGTTGGATTATTTCAAAAAAACACCTGTAGCCAAAATCGTAGATTTAAAGCGATAATTATATAAACGCACGATGTTCTTTCCAGACGTGACACATTATTTCAATTCAAGGTCAATAATGTTTAAATTTTGTTTAGTAAATTATGCGATATAATATAAGACTTTCTATACTCATTTATGGCATAAAACATTGAATGCATAATTATTAATATAATGAGATTTCAGTAAAGTATGTACGTCTTATCAGGAAGCAGGGCCGTTTTTAGGAAAAAGTATCTCATGACCCAATCGTATCTGATTATCTACAAATGAAATTAAACTATATTGACGTATACTTGCGTGCATTAACTACGAACGTTTAGCATCCTTGCACCACCACTCCACTAAACGGGTTGACATCGCTCGACCGTATATGTATGTATCTATATATATATATATTATATATGTTTTAAACGTAGATATACTAGACTATTTGTAGTTGACCATTTGTGCATTGGCTGCAGACAATACTCCGTACAATATTAATCGACGCGTCCATGTGCTTCACACCACCGTAAACTCTGTCGCCCAAAGTGATAATCTCAGTGCAGAAGATACCCGCCGCTTTCTGACCCTAGTGTTCCAGTTTAGGACTCCCGTGCGAATGCGGCCATCGCATCTACTAAATTATGGGTGTATCTCCGGCTGACGAGTCCAGTGAAGGGCAATGAAACACCCTCGTATACTTTGGTCTTAAGGCTTTGCCCGCTATGTGCCTATATATTCGAGAAAGCTCTGATAACCCGTGTTATCCATGGTATATGTTACTAAACGCATGTTACCGTATACATTGGTTTTAAAATCATGATACAGTATGTAAAGTCTGTAAGCATATATATACTCTTTAAGCAGACTTTGGCGATGCATTTATTACAAATTATACTTGTAGCGTTTATTAGCCTTGTAGCTTAGCCTGATTACTACTGAATAATTTTGATTAACCTTCGGTTAACTAAAGTTAAAGTGCCGAGAACTTCGTGACCGAGGCGAAGTAGGTTAAAAGTAGGAACAAGTTGACTCCACAATCATTTATTGATTTAAAAAGGATTAAACAGCTAGTACCGACGCATAAACTTTGTCGAATGGTCCAGAACCTAGCTAGACAGCAGCGATAATAGAAGAATCATAACTTTAGCAGAAACAAGTTGACGATTGCAAGGCATTAATGATTTGAATACCTACTACTGCCATCGGTGGGCACCGTCTACTCGAAGCTTATAAGGTATGACATATTATCGAATTGAAAACCGTTAAGAAGCATCTAACCTTTTTACGCTGTTAAAAACAAAAACATGTCAAACTTATTACTGCCATTACTGCACAAAAACAACAACAAGGGCGTGAAAATGCGGTTGCAAACATTACAGTGCCCTAGATTCCCTAGAACATTGCCTGCAATGGATGTACTGTCGGCTTCGTACTGAATGGTGCCCATATGACCTCATATCTCAAGGAAGAAGCAGTGATGCACCTAGTCCGAGGAAGGAAATCGATTAGCTTAGCAGGCCGCAGGCGGGCTTTGCCAGAGTGTTCGGCCTGGCTCCTTTTGTTGGCGTACGTGTCTAGTTGCGTGGTATGATACACTATAGGTCCCCGGAAACAGTAAACCCCTATGTATAGATAATATAGTCGATTCATCCTTCACTCGAAGCCTAAAATGGTTTGTTTGTACCTAGCAATTAGACATCGATTCATTGGTGGCAATATTGATTTTCGCACATTATCATTGTTCATATTTTCACAGCTGCATCTTGTTCTCAGTCAAGAGCGCTGCTACGCCGTGCTCAACGTAAGCCCGCATTTTTGTAACTTGCGTTAGGCTTGAATAGGAATAGTCACTTTCTGTGACCCTAACCACGCCTGAGTTACAATTTTGCATAAAGCTCAAATGGTACAACTTTTGCTGTTCTTTTGTTTCGCTTACAACTTTGCAGGTTTTTTTAGTACAGCAACATATTATGCTACCAGCGCTTATCAACACTGGTAAATTTGATGGAGGGCGGGGAATGTGTATTTGACTCGTTTAGGGTATTTTTATCTTTTTGGTTCCAGGCCAACGGAACTCGTTAGCCCACGACGACTAGCCGCTGCTTGTCGATGCTGTACTGCTCAAGGCAAATTTGTATGGCATCTTCGCTTGTACGAACGTACCAACATTCTATTTTTCAATAGCGAAAGCACCACAGTTCAGAGGGGCTTTATAATTTTTCGAAGAAAAGTGAGGAAGTTTGAAAGACAAAGGTCTGGTCATCGTTTAACTAATCGCTAATCCTGTGGCGTTGTCGTTGCGGGATATTTACCCTTTACCTCTCCGTTGAAACATTTTATCTTGTGCTTATCCGCGTCGTAAGACTTTTTCTGATAGACTTGTCTACAAGCGTGCCTCGTTTGTCAGCGCTGATAGATTTCATCTTAAGCTTGTCTGATAAAGATATCTCATGGTCACTCGTCATGTTGTTAGAACGAGTAATTTCGGTGTCAACGTCAATGCACACACTCGGTGGCTCTCCTGGGCTCATTTTTGAAGGGAATCTAAGAAGACGAGGGCCTATCTAGCTCGATGGGTGCAAATCAGAGGTCTCACTTGCGGTTTGGCAATGGATGTGAGCATAATTTTAGCGGAGTGTTTTCGACTAGCGATGATGATAATTTTGAGCGCTACCGAATGTGCTACTTACTACAAAGCTTTCCGTTTGTCATTGAAACCTTAAGTTTGTTCATCCACATGTCACATTTTATAGGCTTGTCTGATACTGCTGTAGGTGCTTATAGGCCCGTGTTACTCTGTGTAAAGCTTCTTTAAGGAACTGTATCAAAATTGTGGCCTATCAAGTTGCGAGACGCTTAAAAAGGTTGGTATAAACTGAATAGTTAGATAGTATTTGCAACTATTGAAGCACAATTGACAGAAGCATTCATAGTTAAGGTTCGGAAATTTTTTTCCGGTGGCAGGTTTAGTATTGCCTGTTTGGCACGAATTGGGTTTGACCTGCAAATCACCGTTCTATTAAACTCTAGCATGCTCATCTTATTTCTTTGCCATGTGCACCCTTGGTGTACGACAGACCTATATTGGATAACTATTTGCTTTTATAGTGAGCATTGCCCGATGTTTATAACTCGGCCTAGGTCAATTACTAATTGTAAAAGTGCTGGTTGCTAGAAATGACTTTTGGACTTATCTAAGAGATCGAGGCATAAATTCTATGGCTACAGGGTTGAGAATTTTAACTCTTCGGAGACTAACTAGCGCTGGTCAAAGGCGAATTCTCCTCGGGCTATTACTAAATCTAATATATGGCGGACTTTAAATGTTAGATCTAACTCGGTTCAATTTTGAACTTACCAATGTACGACTAAATATTTCGGTGTTTCAACTTACGGAAACAATCCATGAACTCTTCTTCTCTTGACTGATATGCCTTTTTAACTGCGGGAACATTCTACAGTCAAACGTCAGATCACACAGTTCTATAAAAGTTCTCCTCGGATAGATTGTATTGTCAAACGACGTAAATTTTCTTATTAATATGTTGTACCATAAATTTAAAGCTACTAGATTCTACAAAAACGTTGATTCTAGTTGATTCTGTGCTGCCATTTAGCAGGCATGCAGGTTTTCTAAAGACGACAGCTATACAATTGCATATCCGATGAGACTTAACTTTGAAGAGGTTATTCTTTAATCATTCCTCATGGCTAGGATCAAAGTAATTCTAGCCAATGCCATTACTTGCAAAGGATAAAAGATGTATTTGAACCGACTACATCAATATAGAATGTCGGGCAGTTTAGTGTAACTCATAATTATGAAATCTATTGAATGTTGCTTAGACGTTTTACTCAAAGCTATTCCGAAGGGGCGTTCAGATTGATATTGAATTTGATCTAGATGGGGTTCTCCTAACTTCTGTTCGGAAGTCCTATTTGATCAAGCTCAATTTTGGGTTATTTGATAATAACTTAAATTTTGCTCACTGTTGGTGGGTTTTAGCTCACTTTTCTCAGGGTATTTTGTGAGTTTCTCTTGTTTGTCAACTCTAGAAAATCTGATAAACGAAGACATTTTTTTTATAAACTTGAGTTTTGGTCAATTTTTTCAAAATTACTCTGGCCATATTAGGATCTTTTAAAATTCATAGATTCTGGCAAAGCTAGTTCCATCCACATATCCTTTAAAATCTCACCAAACAACGATATCCAAAGTAATTGTCGGGAGATTTGATTTCTTTATGTAAACAGCTTTCAGCTGTGGACTTAATATTGCATTCCTAAGCTTTAGCGGTTAGAAATTTTCGGAAAAACTGTTTCTCACGGTTCAGAATCGAATCGCAACGGGCCTTTGTCTAATTTAGCTTCAGTTTCTTTATGAGCTTACCAAATACAGTAATTTCATAAAAAAATTTGGCTAACGTCAGTCCAAAATTTCGAGGTCGTCTTCCAGGAGAAACTCAAGTTCAACCTATAAGCTTAGGATACGGATAACTCAACTTTAATGCAAAGCACTACATTTAAATCAGCTCGACTAAGTCTCAAATGAGTCAAGGAAGCATCAATCTATAGGACTACTTCCATGGGTACTTGAAAACTTGGTAACTTAGACAGACTTTAAACGGAACCTGTCACCATCAGGCTATAATAAATTTCTTGCCTTAAATTTTCGTTTCAGCCTGCACGATTTGCTAAACTGATCGAATATAAAAGTCTGGCACCCTCAAACAATTAGTTTTAGCTTTTAGGTAATCTCTCTGTAGGAATTGCAAATCAGCCATAGCAGTGTTACTGTTAGCCACATACAAATACCAGTTTTGTTTTAATTCAGAATCCCAGTTTCGTTTCCTTTACACCTGGATACTGGATAATGCATGAGTCAATTTTAGGTGAATACACCTGGGTTGTCCAGTCAGTTCACGATCTTTCTCTTATGTATGCGCACACAATTTGAGATGCAGCAACGCGTAGGACCTGTTCGCGGTCACTATTTTGCGATTTAGTATCTCATTCTGCTGACCAAGTACAAATGAAAACGTGTTTACCAAGCCCTTTTTTCTCATATGCTGTAATGTACAAATAGACCGCGAACATTGCTGTCTGATTTGCAATCGCAGTTATGAACGCGGACAAATCTGCAAAATGGACAAATGTGCACGAACGCAATTTCCGTTCTTGCATCGCAGAGCCCATGTTTGCGTTCACAAAATCGTAAATAACAAAGGCTAAAACTTGAACGCGAATTTCTGCACGAATCAATTCGTGATTTTGACAAACGAATAATCTTGGTGTACGCACCTAAGTGGGCTCACGCATAAGTAATTGGAGCATTTCATATTAACGTACCATTAACGTACCATTCTTCCTCCAACATGGTACTAGAGAAGCTCATCGTAGATATGAATTTGTCGTTCAGCATTTCGTTCGACCGTGAGCACCATGTTTCGGAGGAGGATTTTAGCCTCGCATGAGCGAGGCCAGATGTTGATTAAAAACAAATTATAACACTAATTAATCATGTATATAATATATAAAATAAAATAAAACCAAATCCCTAGCGAGAAAACTGTACGCGAAGCACATTTCGGGCAACCATGCCGATCGCGACGAAAGCTGATGCACACTGGATCGCAGTATTATCGCGTAGTGGCTTACCACGCTTTGTATACGTTTGCCTCCTGGGACCCTCCTTGTCACTAAATTTTGTGAAGAACTGGTTAAGTCACCCTTGACAGTCTCCTGCTGATGCAAAACTTCTTTGGCCAAGTACACTTATGCATAAGTAAACTTAATGTGCGCCTTCATCATTCCCTTCTGTCATTATCGACCGGTGATCGCTTGTTCGGCGTACCAGCCATCCGTCAACATATAAAAGGACATATAAATGGTGTTTGGGCAAAAAATACAAAACGTTAAGCAACAAAATCTTGAACTATTAACGAATACTTCAAAAACATTAAGTAACCGATTTGTGACCGTTTGACATTTGAACTGGAAATTTTTTATTTCAATATCGAACCAAATTTTCCCTGTTCGTCCTTTAAAATCTGCACATCACATGTAATGTACACGAACTACTAGTATTATCATTAATAAAATTAAATGTGTTAGCCTCACGAAAAATGTGAAATGCGGGTTGCCACGTTATGCGTTGTGATATGAATTTGTGGCCAAACAGCAAATAGCTGCATTGTGTTAGCGATAAGAAATTACCCCGTTTTGCAATCAGGCGGTCTGCGTTCGCAAACAGAAATTTTTGAACCTGGAAATGACTATTGCTATTGGAATGTTATGTCCTCTAGCAAGGTTTTGCACAAAATGTTAAAAAAGGATGGCAGGGGCGCAGATTAACTTTACTCGTAAAGTAAAGGGCTTCTAGAACCTTCTAGAAAGTTCTATATTTTTGACCAATCCCCATTGCTCCGCTCCTGCTATCTACTGCGAGAGTATATCTGAATTTCAAAACAAAATAATGATTCAAGTTTTAGGATTAGAATTCCAAGTACAGGAAAATACACTCAATTATATCTAAAACCTACATTGTATACATATATACGCACATACCTTTTATAATTACATATAGACATATGTAGTAATGATACATCTCACTATCACATTCGAAAACTTGGAACCGGGTGAGTAACCTTGTCTGATAGAAATCATTAAAACTCACCTCTAATTTTCATTTCTAATATCTGAGACTTTTTGTTTGACTGAACTTCGTTATAACAATTTGAAAATTTTGTATTTCATATACAAATACCGCAAAACTTAATGTAACGCGATAAATAGGTCATTCACGCTCCAGTTTAGAGAACTTACAGTTTCCCAACAAGTGTTAGGAAGTTGATTTTCAAATTTACAGCCTATTTTAAAGTGGAAACCCTGGTCCGACGCAGGTGGCCTTAATGCACCGATAAGTGCCCTTAATCCAGCAGATTTGGTATGCCCCGAGTATCGCTGTAAAACTGTATTAATACTTGGGTCATTTGCTCAATTTTTGATCCTGCACGTATATGGCACAAAATATTCATTTTCGTGGCATACGCTATTTTTGACTCGATTTTTTATCGATTTTTTAATGTTTTTCATATAATCCTCTGTGTTTTGTACTGTTCCTGAATTTTCTCCTAGTGTACAGCATGCTTGAATCAACAAATGCAGATAAGTCCAGACGGTCGATTGCACACGACCAAGTGGTACGTTTTTCCGTGAGCCCAATGTGACATCGCATGCTGATGCATCGAAAGACAGCAATACTTTATTTAAAGTATAAACCGATGGCATAAATGCGTATGCACAGAAGCGACGACGTTTGGCAATAGTGATATGACAATAATTATGACGTTACTATGGCAATTATTGTCCCAATGATCTTTAGGCTTCTTTGATACTTGTATTGAGTTGGTTTATACTCTAGGAACTAAAATGCTCAAACAAAAATTAGTTTGACTCCTGGCTTTTAGATACTTTAGGCTTGTTGAATAATTTTAGGAGCGTCGTAATATGTGTAAATGCTCTGAAATACAATTTTTAAATGAATTTTTTACAATATTCGAAAATTAATTAAATAATGTGTAAAATTTAGTTCTAAAAAATTCCGAATCCACTATATTGACAAAAGTATTTATTCACACAATGCATTTATATATACGATATCACATTCGTTACAAAGAATAACATAATGAACATAATGCTTCGGCATAATCCAAGAAAATACTAGCATCACAAGACTGTAATGCTATTTATTTACGAAACCACGTGATAACAAAATTTACACAACCGATTATAAATCCCATCCAAACTGTCTTTACGGTGAATCATTGTATATTACGTATACAGTTGTTTTTAGCTGTGACTGGTGTTGTCTTTTACAAATTGTAGTTAGGTTGTACCATGTATTCGTTTAAACACTTCGAGAAGCGTATATACTGTTTATGTCACAGTGTACTATTTAGTTAAATATACTGTTTAGTTAAAGCGATCATTGTTGCGTTATAAGCTACATATGAGGGGTGCACGAGCTATTACGACGTGTTTTCATATTCATACACGTTTATTTATCAAACGTGACACCTCTGTTCCAGGGTGTAAACCATTTGTTCCATGGACTAAACTCTCATATAAATTTCTCTTTCGCAATACAAATCTGCACGGTATGCGTACGTAATTGTAAGAAAAATATCAGCTGATTGCCTCCAGGTAGTGAGGAAAATGCATAAAAGTGCTCGCATTTAGCATTTATGATTCTCAGACGTAAAGAAACTGAAATATTACATTCATGCTACGTTATTATAAAATCATTTTTTCTTTACTGAGATATATTTAGCTCCAAACCACTTCAAACCTTAAAGAAACTGAAATATTACATTCGTGCTACGTTATTATAAAATCATTTTCTCTTTACTGAGATCTATTTAGCTCGAAACCACTTCAAACCTCCTAAAAATATGCCACTGTCATGGTGGACTGCTGGCGACAATCCCATCGTATTCAACATACCTAAAAACCTCTATTATCGTTCTAAATGGCCTGAAAGCGATATGTAACTAAACAACGGAAGACATGTTATACTCTGAAAATTGGGTGTGTCGAGTATAAACCTATTGAATAGCACTGAAAAGGCTTGAATGTACGTGCTTGACTCTAGTGCGCGAGTCCACTTTAGCTGTGTACGCCAGGGTTGTTCTTTTGTCAAGTGAGTTCACGATCGTAAAAGCGATGAACGCGAACAAATCACGGTTTTCCCTTATGTAAACGTACATGGTTTGCGATGTCACAACGCGTAGGCACTGTTCGTTGTCACTATTTTGTTTATATATTGTCGCATTTTGCTGACCGCGCACATGCGAAAACGATATTACCTATCGTGTTTCCTCTCGTATGTTATAATACACAAATCGATCACAAACATTGTTGTCTTATTCACAATGCCATTGATTTGATGAACGCAGACAAACGTGCGAAATGGACAAATCTACGCGAAAGCAAATTCCATTCGTAGATTGCAGAACCCATGTTCGCATTCACAAGAATGTGAATACCACTAGCCAAAATGTGAATGCGAATTTCTGCGCGAATCAATTCGTGATTTTGACAAAAGAACAACCTTAGTGTAAGCATCTAAAGTGAACTCACGTTTAGATAATACCAAACCACCGCATTCAGCACATAGAAAAACTTATATTTAATCTATTTTTGCTGCCTAGCACGCATAAATGGACCTTCAGTGAATGTTTTACTGATTTCCTGACAAACAATCGAGCTCAATGAATAAGATATATATTTGACTGTTCATATTGTTCTCACGAGACCTGCACCTAGCCAAAATGTGTATTCTTAGTTTTTAAAGAGAAGAGTTTGGAATAGTTAAAGAAACGTCATCAGTCGACACACATATTCCTGTTCATTTCCAACAAACAGAACAGGATTAAAGAATGTCAGCAGTCGACAGCGATTTACACAGTTATTTCCAACAAACAGAATATTATTAAAGGACGTCATCAGTCCACAGACATTTATACATTCATTGCCAACAAACATAAGATGACTACGGCTTCATTCAGACGACATGGTATCTAACAATGTGGTAAAATCGCGCATCGCTGGACCGTGCTACTATATTAAGCTTGACCAATGCTTTAAACAGATATATGAAATTAAAATTCTTCTTTTGCCTAAGTTTCCCGAATACGACTAAAGGCATTGTAAATTATGTTGAAAATAAGGCACCTTAAGGCAGTTCATGTGCATTTAATCCTACTGCCAGTGTGCTTATTCAGGTTCTTCCTTGATGTCCAATTCCACTAAAAGTCAGCATTTGGTTGGTTTAAAAACCAGCTTTCTACTTTAGATAGTTTGAAATCTTATGAAGAATATGTGCAGATTATGTTGCGGATTATAAGAATGACCTCATAATATATATGGTAATCATAACTCCAAGTGAGTCAAATAATTATACAAAGTCAAATCTTAAGGTGAGTCTTTTATATGCATTGTCGCGTAAAAATAAAATGGACATTTCGTAATTTGAATTGCTTGCTACGATTACATGTATATGATAAAATTATAATAAATATAAAGAAATTTATAATATGACATAAAAACGATATTATTTGCTAAATGTAATGAAACAGTTCATTTGTTCAATTTGCGATGAGCAACTGTTCGCTTCAGTTGACAGTGAAGCCTGTCAACAACAAATTTGTGCACTCTCGTGTGGACACTGTTTTCACTACGACTGCGTCACGCTTTGGTTCGATAAAGGTGGCTCGGAAAACTGTCCGATTGATCGCGAGCGAAGCGTTTATATCATAAAACAGCTACATTTCTCACAAGGCGAGGTAGATGAAGACAACAGTGACGAAGAATTGATTGATACGGTAAGATCTTTTCAATCTATAAAAAATTCAATAGTTAGTTTACTCAAAGAAGGCTGACGCTTTGCAATATTTTTCTGAGAGCCTTATTTTCTGTTCATTCCTCAGCGGGTGCAATACTAGTCCTTTTTCAGACTATTAAGACTCAGGCCCAAGTAACCTTGATGGGCGGTCCGTTATAACGTTAGAGAAAATAACAGCTTAGAGCGGGGGGTTCGTGGGGCGGCAGCCCCTTGATTTAGGCTTAATGTATGTCTCACATAAAGACCTCAACTTAGGCTAAAGACTAACGCTTAGGTTTAGTATATCGAATACGGCATCGCATACATTTAGATTCTGCTCCTGAGGGTTACTTGGCCCAATACTTATATCAAGTCGCAGGTATTGCTGGAGACTTTAATTTTGGAACAGCTAAAATATTCAAGAATCGGCGGACGCTTCAAAACTGGAAAGGCAATATTGAATAATCCAGTGATCATTCTAATAATACTTATAAAATAATTTTGTGTAGAAATTGGTCTACCAGTTGTTGAAGTGAAATGCGATGCGATTTCAACAGGTATATTGATTCCTAGTTTCTGGTGTGAATTCCTAAATACCTGGCTAGTGAACAAAAAAGTTGTGCATATGAAATACCAAATTATGCTTACTGCCATCATCAAATTAGAAAATGAGAGGCTAAGAAATGGTTTTTCAAATTAGTGTTAGTTATTTTCGCGCGCATTGCTTCGTAACTGCATCTAATTTTACTTATAGTTGCAATATGTGTTCAGGAAAGTTGTTTGTACAACTTTTTTTGGGATTGGAGAGAATTGGATGTTTAAGTTTAATTTGCCATAAGTTTTGGGGTACTTAGCATAAATTTCGAATTTGTGAGTGCCAAAAAATTCGATGCACACAGTGGTTTTGTGGTACTGATCGTAATGCACAGTAAACTGAAAATTCTTTGGTGTTAACACAATGCTTCTTTTTACTGTTTGGCCACATGTTTGCTTCACAATGCACAACGTGACAAATCGAATTCCGCATATTTTCTTTGCGCTAACACATTTCATTTTATTAATGATAATACGTGTAGTTCGCTAACATTACGTGTGAAGTGCAGGTGTTAGAACATTAAACGGAGGAATTTTCGTTCGAGAAAAATAAACATTTTCCAGATCAAAATTCAAACATTAGCAAGTCGATTAATTAATGTTTTTGAAGCAATCGTTAAATTGGCAATTTTTGTTACGTAATGTTTTGGATGCGTTGCCAAAAACCATAAATTTTCTGTTCCCTTATATGACGACCGATGGCTGATGCGCTGAGTACGAGATCTTCATTCATCGCTAATGACAGAAGTGTGAAGGTAGGAAGCGCACCTTAGGTTTACTCATGCATAAAATATTGCTGTATATCAAGTTTATGTGAGAGTTTGGGTATGTAGAAAATCTCCATAAACTAGAAATGAATCAGGTTGTAGCAGAGATTAGTAATGCGCACAGACTGGGGTGCTATTACGAAAGAGTTGGGTTGGGCAATTGCAATTATCTCCGATTTAGTTACAGAAATTACTGTAGAGTACATCGAATTGAAAACGGTTAGTACCGGAGAACTGAAATGTCACACAAAAGTACAAGCGTTATATTAAGATTACGTGATGGGTGTTTGCTATCTCAATCTTTGCTGATAACTATATCCTTATCGGATTGGCTGGTGTTTCTTCCTATCTTGAACAAGCATTTACAGCAAAGCGGGTTAAACCTTAATTATTGGACTCCAAGCTTGGTAGGTATGTCAGCGCGCTATTATTAGCTGTTGTTCGGTTCCTTAACTAACCTTGTAATGCGACAGAATAACAATGCTCGTGCAAACACATGCCAAAGTCAAAGTCAAAATCAAACGCCGTGTGACAAGATAAGCAACTCGCTACGCAATGTGCGCTTGTCTGTAATGAACTTGTTAATTGTGTAATTTTGGTGTATGCAGCTATCATCATGGCTTGTACATCACGTTTGTGCTCAAAACTCTAAAATATTCCATTGTAAAACAAGTCTGTAAGTAACGTAAATTAAATGCTGCCTTTATGCATTGTAAATTTCAATGGGTAACGTCAGAACTTGGAGCAATAATATAGGCGTTGTTTGAAATTTGGAGTTATCACCGTTGCGCTTGCTCAGTTGGGTAATTACAGTCGTTAATTATTCGTAATAAGTTTTCTGGCGTTTGTCATTTTTAGCTGCTATGGTCCGCCGACATCTACAAAGTGTCACATATACATTGGGCTTTATAATGCTATTGCATGAGTACACTGATATTTGTTGATATACGCACAGCTGTTGTTGAGTTATAAGCGTTGTAATAAAACTTTGCAGTGCAGTAACAAACAATTAAGATAACCTAACTTGCGGCATGCAGGGCATCAATAAGTTTACAGACAACTTCTTTACCACGATAAATTTAAATATATTTTACATTACTAAATAAAATTATATCTAATAAAATATAGAACGGCTAACTCGATTCCAATTTCAAGTTTGATTTTGAAATAATGTGTAGGCATTTTATTTTTAGGCCAGAATTATTACTAAATGATCCTTTTAGCGTCAGTATCTGTAGAATGAACGGTCCGATTTGTTTAAGGTGCAACTAAGCGTGGTTATGCATCAAGCGAGTTTATTAGCTATCTGTTTTAGTTTAAGTAGGCATTGCGTATTCATTCTACTGGATAAACAGTGAAAGTAATTAATGGTGACGCTAAACACAACGGTTCCAGCGAAGCATCTAGTATTATAATGATATTGCTGGCAAATTTAAGTCAAGAAAATAAAGCGACTCGCAATCCGACGGTGACCATGAAATTTAGACAGCTTGACAATGTTGAAATACTATTTTAGATGGGTAAGGTATGGTGTACTCAGTGAATTGGTTTGCTGATTGGCTGACCAGGGGCATCACCAACGCCCATCAATAAGGCAAGCACCTTTGCTTCAGTGAAAATGCTCATAAATCAATTATAGTCCCGTGTTTTCCTATAATACTACATAATGCAACGGTTTTCGAATCATGTGATACACGGTAACACACAAACAATTATGACATTGTAAGTTAGATTTATCCTTCGTCCAGAACAAAGATATCAGTTTACCAAAATTCTTAGAAGCTTAGGCAATGATAAAGCCACAGACATGGCTGGACATGTCGTTAGCACGGATGGGATAACTGGTTGCTATCCAAGCACACTTCCAGGTTAACTACGCTTTTGTAGTTGATGGCAGTATGATAACACATAGGGAATCATGTTGAATTTTTTGTCTATTTGAGGAAAACCAAAATCCAACTTCGAAATCGAGACTCAGTTCATAATTAAATAAATGTTCAGACATATCAATCAACTCCCAATACGAATGCAGATATCTTTATTAAATTGTAGGAAGATTAATATACTTTAATATAGGCTAATCTAGTTCCAGACAGATATATTTTTAGCTTATTCAAGAACGAGAGCAGCTAAATGAAGCTCTTCGCAAATTGGAGCCGCAAATATCAGAAGTAAGTATCATACGGCTATAACGCATATATACGCAATAAGTATCATACGGCTATCATCATCAAAAAGGCTAAAGTTTATTGACGTTGGTTGTTGCAACGCATATTACGTATATGGAAGCTTTAGTTACAACAGAACCAATCGGTTCAAGCAGAGACAATCATGTTTAATGCACCTGAATGATAAGCGGCTTTTTCGATGAAGAAAGAGTCATTTCTTTGTTTCTTTCGCTAAAATTCGGCAGTTCACTAATTTTTCAAGAAAGAATTACAAAACAGCCTGAGTGTTATTTACTGATGGATTCAATTAATAAGTTTCTTTACGGTAAAATAGCGTTGGCATAATTTTTTTAGATTATATTATGCGTTGCTTCAATTTTCCTATATGTACACAAGACTAAGCGATCGAAATTTAATTTACCGTGCTTATTCACTATTAAGCCTATGTCAAAGCCTAATAGAATATTAACTATGCAGAGTAAACTAAAAACCAAAGCAGTTTTCTTTTGTGTAGCTTGCTATGTAATACATTTATTTGCACTCGCCAACGTGAAATGGGTAGAATGGTTAAAAATGGTTTCCTATTCAGCAAAAATTAAATAACCAAATGCGCATGCGCTGTTGTCCTTCGTGTTTCGGTAGCTGTCAACATATTCATATAGCGGTTGAGGTTTTATCGGAATGCAGGTTTGGGTCTTTACTGTTTATATCGTGTCCGTCAAGCCTCGTGATATAATGCGCGAGTAAACTTAAAGGTGACCCCACCAACTATCCTATTTTGTATTTTTGTATAAAATTTGTTACGGAACGCTTTTTGGTAATTGAAATTCGGTGTAAAAGGGTTCGCGAACACAGCGCTCGCGATGGAAATCTAACCATTTTGTGTTTCAGAATTCAAGTAAAATTTCCCTAATTTTTGAGAACGAAAATTTGTCTATTTGATTGTGACGTCACTTTTGCATTAAATTTGTTCGCGAACACCGAATAATCCAAATTAAAACGATTAGGTATTAGAGAACAGAATTTTTGTAAATTGCAATCGCCGCAATTCTGTTCGAACACAAGGTCTAATTTCTGGCACTTGAATTTGATTTTGCCGATTTTCGGTTATCAAAAAAACCGAATGAAATTAAGCTTTTTTCCGTAACAAGGGTTTGCGATTCGATATCGGTAATGACAAAACAGGATGGTTGGCGGGGCACCTCACGTTTATTCATGCAATTCTGTTCGAACACAAGGTCTAATTTCTGGCACTTGAATTTGATTTTGCCGATTTTCGGTTATCGAAAAAGCGAATGAAATTAAGCCTTTTTTCCGTAACAAGTGTTTGCGATTCGATATCGGCAATGACAAAACAGGATGGTTGGCAGGGTCACCTTAAGTTTATTCACGCAAGAGTTTTGACTAGAGCCGTGGAATATGTTTTTCGATAAATTTTTAATATATTTATCTTTTCGAATTTTGCCATTCCTATATTTATGCATAAAACAAATATATTGTGTTTATGTTGCCCATGGGAAAAAACTAAACGCTTCATTGGGACCATTGGGTTTCCGCTATTTAAGGTATATTTTGCCACGTGTCCGAGATTCAACTATGTCTAGTTTAACCATTACACGATGTTTGCATGATGTTAGTGTAACTATCACGCAGTTTCAATGGGTCTGCCAAACTTGAGTTAAGCTACTGAAAATATAAACAAGGCGCCTACGTAGCTGAATACGCAACCTCTGGATTGGTAGGACGGCACTGCGCACTAGACCAGTAGACCACATTTTAATAAGCGCATCATCCAGTGTTTGGAATGACTTGTAATTTCGAATTAAAAAATTTTTTGAGATAACGTGGATATATAATTTGAAATAAATAGTTTTAGCCAGTACTCTTTGGTCACCTTAGGTGATTGCTTAATATATTTTAACTTTATACAATCCGTCAAACATTCACAGAAAGATTACGTGGGTAACTGGTTGCTATTACCTTGGGTAAATTTAGCGGTATTTGCAGTATTGTATTGCACTATACAGGTGGAGCATGCACCTGTTAAACCAGTTCGCATTAAGGCCAACCGGTCAGATCAGTTTACCCCACTCGTTTTGAGCTCAAGTATTGCTATGTTCTGTCGCATAAGTTTTACTAGACGCGATGGAATTTCCAGTTTTGATTAGCTTCATGTTTCTTCATAGCTTGAGGATATGATTAATCTTACGTAGGTCTAATACCAACCTCTTACCATGCTTAATTAGTCTTGAGGACATAATTATTTTATTATCACATGTGTCCTTGCTTCAAAAGCTTTTCTTTTAAGATTAAGATAGTTTAACTATGAAAACCGGTGAATAATTCTAAATATTGTTCCAGTTACGTGACAAGCTTGCAACAGTTGAAGCTCAGTTGCTACGATGGCGAAAAGTAGCAGTACACACTCATAAACGTTGTCTTCACTATGAAGCAGTGTTCTTTCCACAAACATCGCCGTCACCTGATTCCAAGTCGAATAAATCAGGCAGTCCGCTGAAAGCTCAATCCACTGACGAGCTCAACTACTACGCATCGGGAAATAGTGAGGCGAAATGTTCAACTACATCGCAGTCATCGCAAACATCAGCACAAAAAAAGCCAGCACAAACATGCGTCGGGCAAAGCTCAGAAACGGATTTACAGCATCGAAGTCCTCTGTTCAATGGCTCTTCACCATCTATTCGCGGAAGCAATAAACTTATGTATGATATAGATTTGGAATGCGACATTGTTGAAGGTTAGTAGTGTATATATTTGAGTATTTGTAAACATATATGCTTATCACAGGAATACGTATTACAAATCATGAATAATTTGTTAAAATCTGGTATGTATCACATCAAACCATTAAATACCCGATGTGCCCAAATGGTACACAGCGCACAATTCAAAATGTTGTGTCAGCTGTTTTTGTCGTCTGGCGTTGGTTTACACATGCGCTGGTTTTTGAGAGTTTTGTGATGTTCCAAATAAATCATGGATTGTGTGCGCAGCTCGTTACAAACAGTCCGTATTGGATTCCTGGAGTGTGGTCGATTCAAATATTAGTCGATATTCTAATTTAGTTAAGCATTAACGGGTAAGCAAGGTAGCAAATATTTTATAGGGTTAGTTATAGTTATGCTGCGTGCATATTTCCTCACGCTACAGATGTCGGGTGAAAATATTGCCGTCGCAATATGTCACGTAACCCAACACATCCAGTTATATATTACATTTGATGCAGTTTAAATGTTTCAATATATTCAATCTTGAAAATTAAGTATTTATTGTAGTCAGTTCGAAGCAGAAGTGAAAATTTAGGCTCTAAGTTGACGCCGCTCTACAACCGATCTGAGCTTGCCATGATGTCTGGAGGACAGAACCAAAGCCTAAGATATGTCTGTGAGATCCGCTTCTAGCTTATCAGCAAAAGCTGTGCTCGGTTCTTAAAAGTTCTTTTGAAAAGACAAAATATTTGTAACAATTACTAATGTATATTAGTAATATAGTTTTCTCTTTGTACAAATCTAGGACTTTGTCTAAACTTGCTGTAATTTCAATATGTTTTTTAGCAAATTTGCCTAAAACC
>JASANE010022341.1:0-16502 GCA_030248225.1 Trileptium ribeirensis | reverse complement strand
CTATACAGCACAAGTACTTTAAATTCACACAAGTACAATTTGAGTAAAACCAGTATAAATATGAATCCATCAAAAACGAAAATTGAAATAGCGAATCTAGACTAGAAACTGCAAGACAAACATGATCTATTGCGCTGCGAATTACGTGGCATTAATGAATTTCTGATTATGATACTCAGTATCTTTACCGTTGGATTTATCTTTGATAATGCTAGACATCAGTTCGTCAAAAAGAAGATAGCGACTTTGTAATTCTTAAACCCAAGGATAAATTTAGCCACATGCTATGTTTTGTACGCAAGGGTAGGTGTCACCTAGGAATAATATGTAGGTTGTCACAGGTATTACATTAACTTACTAATGCTCTCTGTTATCAAGTCGGAAACACCGATGATTGCAGGGCGTTCTGTTTCGTTGTCATTTTTGATTGCGCGTGCCTTATTCGCTTGCATTTTCAAGGTCCCTTAAGTCATTCGATTGAGTTGCCATACTAATTTTTTTCTTTACGGTGAGTTTAAGACTGTCCGTGCATACAAACTACGAGCCATGACACGTTTTGGGGCTTCCCAACGAGAAAATTATCGATAAAACTTTTTCGAGAAATTTGAGTGCCAAGGCGCAAGGGGGTGGGGGCAATAGCAACACAAAGATAGAAATTTTTTGTCATAAATTTAGTCGAAACAAATATTTTTGATATGCGTAGGCGATCTGAGCCGAGTGGTACCAAAATTTCCTTTTATCTCCAAAACTGGCTAATTTAGGGCTGAGAGTATTCTAAGAAAGATCCGACAAATGTGCCCACCTACACTGTAACTCAAATCTACGTGCTGTCAAGGAATCTATAGTTATGATAAAATGCGTCGTAGTACGGTTCGGCACAGTATCAGTTTAACGCAAGATTAACATTATTTACGTTCATCCACACCCACTATATACGCTTTGAAAGCTGTAATGCTCCAGGGCACCAAATTTCTGATGCTATGCACAACAATTCCTTGCTGATAATAGATACAGTCGCGACACCCTCTACAAATTGGTACAACGTTAATAGCAGCGTATGCGAATTGGTATAGCTGCCATGAGACATCTTGTATTTGATGCGCTAGGCGGGACAGCTTCCACAAATTGATGCTGTCGGTGTGATAATTTCAACTATTGTGACACTGTCAAGATGGTAGATTGTATTTACATCGTATACTGTACAAAGGCTAAGTCAAATGTGTCTCAATTGAGCCAGTTCTTTTCCGAGTCAAGAAGTCAGTTAAATTAGGATTAATGTGAGCGTTTGTAACTCAAACTTAGTCAATACGGACTCACACTGAGGCAAAATTTATCTCACGTGCTAAGTCGAATAATGTCTTGTCGGGGTGTTCAACAAACGGCTAGAATATCGTCTTGTGTACGTTCACAGTACTTTCTGCCTTGTAAGGCATCCGAATAAACTAATTATGAACTTTAGAAAGTGTTCGCATGGTATAACCAGAAATCATAGCTAAAGCGATTTTCACGAAAATACAGATTTACTACATGGAAATATTTTGTCAAAATGCAATGAAATTATTAAAAAATAAGGTTTATAGTTGTCATCGATAGATGGACAGTCTTGGTTTTTCCCCAGTAACACTGTTCTTCCATGCGGGTGCTGTAAAGGAGAAAAAATTATCTAAATGAATATCGTGTTGTGTACGAGCTGAGTCGGGCAGAGCCGAGCCGGGCCGGCTCGAGGCTTTTTGACGGAGGTAGGCTCGACTCGGCTCAAATCAAGGTCGGCTCGGCTCTAAGGTTGAAAGTTTAGGCTCTGCTAGGCTCGAACGAAATTGTTGCCAACTCTGCTCGAGCCCGAACCGAAATTCTCACCTCTACTGTACGGTTGACCCACCGCTTTTTAGTCTAGATGTAGATGAAAGGTGCGGAACTCGGAAGGTTCCGAATTCGGGAAACATCGAGTATTAAGGCCATAGATCATAGCAACCAATCAATGCATAATGCTCATTTTTAGTTCGCCAGATGCAGAATTCGATTGGCTATTTCTAAGCTAAGCAGCTACTCATTTGGTCGCGCACACAAAAATCTACAGCCGGATAGGTCAAGATAGGTGCATTGCACATTTTTAATGTCGCGTTTTCTGTAAACACTAGCAGTTTTTGACGCTGTAGATAATTTTCTTTTATTACTAAATTTAAATAGTTTTTGTATTTCTGGATGTCTGGAAGTCTGCTCAACAACATCATGTTTACAAAAGTGGCGTTTATGTACCCTGTCACATTGATTGCCATCTTTAAAAAAGTGTTCTGAAAGTTTATGAGTCGCCTATGTCGGGAAGTTGTAAATCTGTTGGGTTCCTATTTGGGAAATGGGTTCCTAATTCGGGAAGATCTTTTTGGTTGGAGAGTTTATACACTGGAAGAGGGTACCGTTTGTGAGAACACAGTTTTTCCCTGAGACAAATGGCTTTACTTCTATTAGGCTTAAATATATCAATATAACCACAGTAGAAACGGTGTATTGCATATTTTTACGTCATTTTGTTGACGAAAACCAAAATATTAAGTCAACTAAAAACAAACAAACCAAAGCTGTATGTATTTATACATAAATGTGTATTCTAAGGGTTTCTGTTAAAACAATACTAGCATGTACATGCCAGTATACTTTTAACACTGTTGTTCGAAACAGAAAACACTGTTGTTCTCACACAACTAAAAGATGTGTAAGAACTACAGTGTTTTCTGTTTAGCTTCGCTGTATATACTTTTTTCTACAAATGTGCATAAAAACGGTAAAAAACACCGCTGGTATTGATTGCCGACAAAAATTTTATCATCCCAATCATTTTAATAAAATAAACTTAGCACACTTAGGTAGGTACACATGTAAAGGTACACATGCTTTGTAGGTACAAGCAAAAATAGCCTTCCTTAACCCTTTCGTGCCGGAATTAATTTGTGTATTGTGCAATGTTTGATAAACTCAAGCCGGCGCCGGGGATCGAACCGGCGAAAAGCGATAGTTACGTACACAAACAGCTGATATATGTGGAAGCTGTTGCTCGGCTCCTTAAGAAATCTCACAACCATATCCGATAGCGAATAACAAAGCACGTGCAAAACATAGAAAATACACCAAATTCAGTAAACACAACGATTCACAGTGTGCGTTAAGACCATTTGGACCTAGCGGGTAAGAAAGAATTAACAAACAGCATACCGATATTCGGAAAGTGAGCGCAACGGAGTTTGCATCAGGGTTATTGTCATCATTTCAAGCTCAAAACTTAGGCTATGGCTTATCGACTTCCTACGTACCGGTCACGAAATGTAATCATAAAATAAATGCATAAGCAAATTTAAACACAATACGTGTTAATAAACGTAAATTCAACCGAAAAGAAAAGTCCATTTTGCATTCGGTGAAACATTGAGCCTTAAAAGATTAATTTTTATTGTATGCATTTAGTATTTCAAATGATTAGTAAAAAGGTTTTGTAGATTTTAAAAGGTTTTAGTTTCCAGTTTAAAAGAAGTATGACACTAGATGATAAACGTACACTTTACCTCATGCGATAATGCAGCCATTTTTCGCCTGAAGCATTTGCTGTTATCTTATTGGTTGCCGGCATCCTATTCGCTGGTGCTGTCCAAAAAACCATTAGGTTATTACTAGGTCGAGGAATCCGTGGTGTAAGCTGAAAAGCGGTTACTTCATCACAAACGTAAGGCATATGATTATGATCTAATGTCGCAGTCTCCCAAAAATCTGCCATTGGATTCCTGCTGGAACTGACAATTGGTTCTACCACTAATTTGTTGTCACAGTTACTAGCCGAACGAAGTTTTCGTGTATTGCTAAAATTAGTTGACTTACCTGTATATGTGATGTTCAACAGCAGTTTATAACCGCAATCTAATTGGGTCCCACGTATATATCTCTATTTTAACACCCCTGTGAAATATATATTATTCTTATCAACTCATTTTATTATTTATATTCCCTGATAATGAAACGATAGAACCTTTCTTAAAATTAAGGGTGGGGGCACTCCGAAAAAGGTGTGGGATGTAGAGATTTCCCAATACAAATAGCAACTACAAGTGAAGGGTCAATTCAAAATCAAATCAAATCAAATCAAAATTTTATTCAGTTCCTATGGTAGTTACGAGACTTTACATTACTGCAATGTTCCGCTTCTGAAACGCGTTCATACGACTCGTGAATGAGAAATCATTAAGCGTCGCTCGCACAGCATGCTTACCAGCGTTCGCAGAACATTGCCACACATGTTTATAATAAAATAGAAAATTCGCATAAGGAAATGAATAACGTAAGGGCAGAAAGGGGGTAGGACCTCGCCTCTTACATCTGCATATATCAGTATAATATAATAAGTTTAGTAAGACAAAACAATTTATAGTGTAATCATGTTAAATATAACAATTATGGTAAGGAAACATTAATACAAATTATTATGGTTGAGTGAAATAGAAACGGAAGGGAGGGGTAGACATACTCACTAACACTTGTTTAAAGGTTTCTTCTAAATTTTAGAAACTGGCCCAAATCAATTTCCTTTAAAAGTTCCTTGAATACTTGGGGACTTGAAGCAGCTACCAAGGGCATACCGTTCACATATTCGGGCAGGTTGTTCCAAACGTTAATATTTCGAGCCAGAAAAGAATGGCTTAGAGAATTTGTTCAGCACTTTAGTTTACGCAATTTAAATGGGTGACCTCGCGTGCTTTTGCAGTTGAAGACATGAAATAGCACATGGTCCGAGTTTCCCACAGGATCGTGAATGTATTTGAACATCGTAGCTAGATCAATTTTAATAATGATAATAATAATAATAATAGTGGATTTATAACGCGCTTTTTTCGCGAAAGCGTCTCAAAAGCGCAAGGTAAGTTTTACACGTTAATATCTTTCAATCAAACCTGTCACGATTCCGTTGGGAATAAATAAGTCTTGAGTCTGGATTTGAAATGAGTCAGTTCTAGGTCTGGACTTCGCAAAGCAAGCGGCAGTTTATTCCATTCCGAAGGCCCAAAAAATTGGAAGCTATTGTTTCTTGCCACATCAATCCGCAGTATTTGAGTCGCCTCAGTTCCAGTGGCTCAATGTTCAACTGTTTCAAGCGACTTGTGCAGTCAGTAGCATCTCTTTGCGCGCGGCTAAAAATACGGCGCGTGTAATAACGTTGGACTCTTTCAAGTAAGTCAATGTCAGACAGATAAACTGGTGATCAGACACAGCTTGCATACTCAAGAATGGGTTTGACGTAGCAGTTATATGTACGAAGTAAAACATTAATATCATTACTTAAAAAGCAGTGTAATAAAATGTTACACATTTTTAATGCCTTTTTGTAATGAGTCTGCAATGAGGGTTAGATTTTAGATCTTTGGAGATAATGACTCCCAAATCTTTGCACCATGGGACAGCAAGTACAACATTGCCACACACAGTGTAGAAATGATTTGGATTCCGTGATCCAATGTGTAGCAATCAGCATTTCGATGCAGAGATGGTCATTTGCCATTTCTTAGCCCAGTTCTCAACATAATTTAAGACTCTCTGCATCTCTGTCACAACTGATGTATAATTTTAGCGAGAAATAGAGCAATAAAGTTTAATATCATCAGCAAAAGTTTAAAATACACAGCATCACATTTATACGAACATATATCACTAATGTACAAAAGAAACAAGGTTGGACCTAAGACCTTGTTGCCCTGAGGTATGCCAGATCTACCTTTGCATGGTTCGGACAGGCTATAGTTCACTTTAACACGAAATGTTCTGTTAGACACAAAACACTGAATCCGTTTTAGCAAATGTCGCGTTATACCGTATAGCAGGATTTTGTAAAGCAATTTAGAGTGCGAAACAGTATCAAAGGCTTTCGCGAAATCGATATACACAACATCAATTCACTGGTAAGAATACCAAAAATTATCAATCGCTTAAAGCGGGTCAATGGCGTAGTGGTTAGCACGTTTGCTGCGCATGCGGAAGACCAGTTGTTTATTCGCGATAGGCCCATTATTTAGCTTACTCGAGATTTAACAAAAATAATAAATATAGTTTATAGGGCAATGTTATGGAGCGTTTCCAACTAAAAAAGTGTCTGGTGCGGCGCTTACTTTCCTGTTGCTCCGTTGAATAGCTCATTCGTTTTTTAATCTTGAATCTCTGACTATCAAAAGATCGATCGTAATATTAATTATAGTTCCTGTACGTTCGAATGTAGGATAAAATTTTGAGTTTTAATTCTATTTTGTTGTGATTGCGACAACAGTCGCACCGGTTTGTATTTATTGCAGTCGTAACGTCGAGTTTAACTTTATACAAATTTAAATCATTTATATAGTTGAGTTGGTTTCACGCGCGCGAAGATTTATATTGGCGGCATCTTAGAAAGGCAATAATTTATATTATATAATTGATTACGATTTTGTGTGTTTGTAATATACACATAACAGTGTAGGGGCAGATGTTTTGGCATTTGTGTTATGATTCTTTTGCCAGCATGTCAAAGGGGAGCGTCACCCTGTAGACTATAATCACCCATACGTATAGGGATGATCACAATGGCTGGCTGGCTCAATTCCCGTTTTACTCAAGGGCGCCCTGGAGAAACGTAGACTTTATTTCTTTACCCCAGAAGATTATGCGACACAGAGGATTCGAACAAGCGACTTTAAGGTTGTAAGATATTACACCGATAACATTCGTCGCATGGCTACGTTTGTATGTAGATTGTGTAATTGTTTTTCGTGTATAACAATTCTATTTCACGTATTGCACTAAGCCAATGCTTATGTATCGCTTATGTGTGATCACGGTCTTAACGCCTGATGCAAAACCCGTGGAATACTAGCTAATTGTTCTGGGAAATAGATTTATCTCCTCCAGATATTCTTGGTTCTTGCATATTCACACCTCAAATTTATTATCGACTATTTCGTAGTGGCATATATATCTATATGCACGTCATCTTGATTTTTAATAAACCTTGACTCCGACTTTATAGATAGATGTCCAAAATTCAAAATTAATATTAGATTTCACATTTAATGTTTAGCGGAAAACATCTATAATATTTTATGAAATTTACACGAATTAATAAGGACATTTTCTCCAGCTTTAACATAATTTTCGGTAGCAAAATACAGCTGAAATTAAACTCATTTTCTACTTTTGTATAAAACACGGCTTTAACGCTGGATGCTACAGGTGAGGACGAGCCTTAATTTTTAAGTTCGCTTCGTTTCGTCAAACAAGAACTCAGTTCGAATCGTTTACCAAATTTCGATGAAAGGCTCGACTCGTTTTAGTCAAATGAAAAGCTCGGCTCGACACAACTCGTTTTTCGAAAAAGTAGGCTCGGCTTGGCTCGAAAAGACTTGTTAACAAACTCAGAAACCAGTCTGATTCAAACCTATCTTAAGGAACCCATGCAGTTTTATAGGCAAGAAGCTGTATATTCTTTCACAATCCCACGCAAGGGAAGCGCTCAATGCCTACATTTACCTTTGCAGTTATTTGCTCAACAGCTTCTGTTTTGCATCACTTTGCACACGTTTGAAACCAGAGAAATAGGTCTGTAATTTCATGGGTCTCCAGGATCTCCTTTCTTACGAACAGCTGTTATATCAGGAAGCATGCCACTAATGAACGATTGTTCAAATATGTAGGCCATTCGGAAGTATTTAGGCGGCTAGCTGGGCGTAGCTCATTGTATTTCCTGTAGCAGGTTGTTGCGTTGGCGGTGTCACAGCATCAGATATTGAAAATTGCAAAGCAAATGATGCTATTTGGCGTTCGATACTGTCTAGGTGATCGGCAGTGGTCGGTGTCATGCCGTCAAGTTTTGCCGATCGTTTAGATTACGCAATTGATTGACAGGCTCGGCACAGTATGACGACAAATTCGTTGAACGCAAGAGCTTCGACTAGTGTTGTGTCGATGTTTGCGCAGCTATAATGTATCCAAGACGCACAAAGACCGCATTCAAAGCATTCATTGCCACCTTCCGCCATACATTCGCAGCAAACTGAAGATCATATTACTGACCGATGGTGAATGTTTTGCTAGACAATGTTGTGGTCGCAGGCGAAGATTTTGATACCAATCAGCGGCTGTGCTGCTTTGTTGGCGGCATCAGCGGCCGGAGGCGGTAATTTTCGACCCCGGTTTGTTGTTGTATTTGGCGGTTGACTGCCAGAAATGAGTGTTCTGACTGAGGTGACGTTTGATGCGCGGCGGTCTCAAGCAGGTACCTAAATGCAGTGAATTTAGTGGTGTAAAAACCTGGGACGGGTGTAAATTTAGTGGTCCATGAACCTTGCTGGGGTATAACTCAGTAGTCCGAGAACATTGGTGGTGAGTAAACTTGGTCGTCCATAAACATGGTTGGGATAGGCATGTTTATGACCCACATACCTGGGAGGGGTAAGGGCGCAAACGATCGCGATGTACCGTGAATGAAAAACTAAAGAATGTCACACTCTTGAGCAGAGTCGATCATCGTCGAATCTTGATCATATGTAGTTCAAGCAAGATTATACTGACACATGCTCATAGTATGGGATTCAACCCCTGAGGCTCGGACGCCCCTCTGCCACACTCTCCGGGCATCGCCGATTTCTGTCCTCTGTGAGATAGGCTGACCTTTCAAGCTGGGGCTCCGCTCCTCCTGCTAGGCCGAAGGCGGTCAGAAAATTTTGGAAAAAATAGGAAAAAATTGGGGGAAAACAAGCAAAAATTGCGGGAAAATAGCTGATAATGGAGGAATTGCCAAAAAATCTTGGGAAATGAGCAAAAAGTAAGAAAAATTTTGTCCAAAAATTTCAAAAAGTTATTCTCCACGCCGATCGGCTGATCCGCCTGGGACAACCGAACACCTCAAATGCACCCACAGATCCGGTCATAGTGGAGATATTGGTTCTAAATATTGTTCTTCTGTAGCTGATTTTTAAAAGCTTTGTATTCGCTGAACATACTATTGATTTAGGTAGAGAGTTCGATATTTGAACATGTGGTGGGGCAAAATTATTTTTTACCATAGTTGTGTGGAACTTAGGTTTTCCCAATTTTTTACCATTTCGTCGTGTACTGGTATTTAGAGAGAACATGAAACGGTTTTAGCAAGCATTTACACCTGAGTTGACGCATTTAAAAATTATGCAAGGATATGCTCGCAGACGCCGCAACTCTAAGGGTCAAGATCGTAATGTACTTAGACGCTCCTTTTAACTTATAGATTCGACGAAGGTTCTATGAACTAACCGTCAAGTTAAGGTATTTAATATGTGTATTAGACCTTAGTTTAGGTTCGGCTCACCCCGCCCCCAAAATTTCAGGCTAGAAGCTCGGCGTTGATATCATAGCCGGCGTCTTTCACACCAGAAACAACGAGCCTGCGGCGATACATTTCTTCGTTGATCCCGTGTTGAGTAAAGATGGTCCGTTTTGGGGCGTTGTTGCGAGATACAATGCTAGCGAAGGTGGAAGAGTCAGCGCTTTTCGGACTCGTCGCATTGATAGCAAGCGTCTCATTTGATGCAGTCGATGATTCTACCTAGAAGATCTAGGTCGTCAGTTTATTTACAGTGTAGCTATGCTGTCAATGCTGCCGCCAACACAGAAATATCAGCTCGTGAGTTTTCTTCATTGTATGATTTAGATGACTTCCGCGATTTAAGAAAAGAGGCACAGTCCTTGCTGAGAACAACAATCATATCAAAGTTTGTAATTGCTGCGGCGGACGTGTCATTTAATCCACAACAGCTGAGGTGGACCCATTGTGAGCACCACCACATTCGACACTGTTTTCAGTTGTGTCATTAATGGTTTGAGAGCAATCGAAGCACCGAACATTTTGAGCTGGAGATACGTCGAGAGAACATCGCGGATTTTGTGTTGATGGTTCATTTGGCGCCCATTCTAATCTCGGTTGACTTGAACGATTCGATTGATCGATTACGCTTTGCTGCTGTGATTGTCGTGCAGGCCGCGTTCTTTTTGCTTTCGGATAATGGATACTGCGGATTGATGTGGCAAGAAACAATAGCTTCCAATTTTTTGGGCCTTCGGAATGGAATAAACTGCCGCTTGCTTTGCGAAGTCCAGACCTAGAACTGACTCATTTCAAATCCAGACTCAAGACTTATTTATTTCCAACGGAATCGTGACAGGTTTGATTGAAAGATATTAGCGTGTAAAACTTACCTTGCGCTTTTGAGACGCTTTCGCGAAAAAAGCGCGTTATAAATCCAGACTTATTTATTTCCAACGGAATCGTGACAGGTTTGATTGAAAGATATTAACGTGTAAAACTTACCTTGCGCTTTTGAGACGCTTTCGCGAAAAAAGCGCGTTATAAATCCATTATTATTATTATTATTATTATTGATTTGCGCAGAATTCGGAGCGGGTGTGGAATTACATTTGTTCGACGATTGAATGCCATTTGTAATGTATTGAAATTTTAATACTATAAATATGCAAGCCTATGAAAGATAATTGCAGAAATTACGATAAAGTTTCTTCGCTTATCTCAAGCAGGTTCCTGAAGTAATGCACCCAGCGGAAATGTCCACTGAATGCAATTGGGTTTTACATCGCGCATGCCTTCGGAGATTGGCCCAGCCATCGCTGGGGCGGCCGTCTCGACCGTGGCCTTGGCACATCGTTATATGGGCTACCGAGTTCTCGCCGCTTCGCATTACGTAGCCATACCAGCACAGTGTTCCTTCTAGGAATTTGTTTGTGACAAGCGTCATTCTCATTCTCTGGCGCAGATTTTCGTTGGGCCGAGCCGTATTAGGCCAAGGCACTACTGGAGCATGCTAGTTTCCTTGCTGCGGAGGACTTAGTCATGTTTTGATGTATGCAGCCAACTGTATGTATGCACCATCAAATATGTTATTAAACATTTTGATTTTAGAAGAATTGAGTTTGAGAAGAGTCCAACCAGCATGACGATGGAATATTTCATATGGCTTGCAATTCATAGTCTGCTGCATTTGTACGGTTTAAATGCGTTTGTCTGAAATTTTACAATTTAGTCAATATTTATATGACATTGATCTTCAATGTCGTCGTCTTACTTATTACAGTGAATAATAATTACTGTGACGAATTTCAATTTCACCTCAAATTTTAATATTGCATTTGTTTAATAGTTTATCCACTTGGTGAAGTAGCCACAATGCGTAGCAATGGATGGCCGTAAATAATTTTACCAACTCATGACTATATTTTCATAAATTTTCCTTGTCTCGTTTAAATACCTATCGATTTTAGGCGACTACGCTAATGGCATTATAATTTCATTTCTATACATAATTAAACTTAAACATTTTGCTTAGGTACTATAAACTATAATTACCGTTGGTTTTACCCTCGGTAATAGCAACCATTAATTGTACCCTACTGCGGTAATCTTAACGGTTTTTTGACCGAGTTGAACAGTTACCGTTGGGTTTACCCTAGGTAATAGCAACCATTAATTGTCCCTCTGCAGATACGTAACCTTTGGGTAAACTAAACAACTGCTACATCAATCTACGATTTTTTCAGTGGTTGAACAAACCAAAAAGACTGCGCTAAGTTTCGGATAAAGAACCCGCAGAAGTATAGAAAAACAGATCGCAACATACAGCCTTCAGGTTGAACATATCACGTGCGAAGCATCTAGAGTATTGTATGATTGGGCGTGAGGTTTGGGCGCAAATTCAGGCCCACACCATATTTGCTTTCAAAGGATGCTTGATGAATGCTGTTCTAGTAGTTGTGACAGTTGTAAATCGTCTATAGTGGTCGAGAATGAGCGTAACGGCCTTTTCATCTGACA
The DNA here is from genome assembly GCA_030248225.1 of Trileptium ribeirensis. Taxonomy (NCBI): domain Eukaryota; kingdom Metazoa; phylum Nematoda; class Enoplea; order Enoplida; family Thoracostomopsidae; genus Trileptium; species Trileptium ribeirensis. Next base: position 4,645 of record JASANE010022341.1, on the reverse strand, counting down.
TTAAGCCCGTTATCGCGAACATGTCTCCCTTTCTGATTTAAATTTTAAATCTTCAACTGTTTTTACATCATCTATATCATTTATCTATTATTATTTTGTTTAATAAACGTTAAAGTGCTAGACTTACTTAACTAATAAACTATTTGTCTTGCCTTGCGAGTTAAATATTTTGTACGATGTTTTGAACATTATCCTTTCAAACGCACGTAATACTTTCAAGTGTAGTGTATATATATACGATTGGTTGGTTTTACTTCGACTTGTGTTTACAAAAAACGATAAGCATTTCCCTAACAACAAAACATAACAAATAAGAAACATGACAGAAATGCAGTATGTAGAATTACTGTACCGGCGGAAAATAAGGACTGAGATGCAAGACCCAATAACATCGATCTTATATAGCAATTTTAAAGGGCTATGTAGATTAACTAGCCAAAAGACCGGTTGCCTTAAACCCACAACCAATTTTAATATTTTCAGATTTATTTAATGTATTTTCAGTTGCTATCGAGGGCACCTTCAAACCAGATTTAGGCGGCTACATACACGAACAGAAAATCAAACGAGATTTCTTAAACTGATGAATTTTTTGTATGCAGCGAACACCTTTACATCAAGGCCCGCATATTATAATTAATGTAGCCCCTTCCAGTATGCAATTTTTGATCTACCTGAGAAGAAACTTGTACTATTCTCAATCGTGTTTAAACCTACCCATAGCTTAGAGAATTCTGAATGTTTCATATGGTACCCACATGTAGTTTCTTTTATCTAAGAATAATTTCAAGTAACCCACGAATAATTTAAAATTACCTGCGGACAATCTTGCCCTACCTGCAGGTAATATTTTTCGCTTGTGAGTAATTTTTTAATGCGAGCAAATTTGCCCTACAAGCGGGTAATTTTTTAGCTGCTGGTAAGGTTTTTTATTTACAGATTGGAGTAACGGAGTTTTTCATGGTAGCATTCTAAAACAAGAGCATGACTATATGTTTTATGTTATTTATATTTTTAATGTTTTTTGAGTACGGGTAGGCATTTAGCCTAACCTGCTATTTGGCTGGGTAATTGAAATGACAAACAAACAAACAAATATTTATTGAAAAATTAATTGTGCATGAAAGAGTTCACAATAAGCAATAAAACAGTGAAATGCAAAAAGAAAGATAGTTGCCAAATTACTTGCACTGACTACACAGTTTGTCTATATTTGTGAGACTCCTTTCTGAGCATTACTGCTGCTTTCCTTTATATTTTATCATTGTTGATGAGTATATACATTAATAAAAGTAGTCAACAGTGACACAGTCTGATTTTCAAATTTAAGAAACAGATACCATGATCTAAGTTTGGTTAATAAACAAATATTACGTGTCTCATTGTTTTTATATATTATGTGTAAAAATTATCGAGCTTTCTAAACCTGTTAAAATTTACATTTATCATGAGCCACTAACTAAGTCGAATATAAATAATATAAATTGTTGAAATAATTTTCTGCAGCATCAGTGAAACCGTTGTTGTGGATATATGTACTGCCGACATTTGGCTTGAGTTTTGGTTAAAACGCTAGTTTTGATATTCTTGTTAAGTATTAGGAAGATATATTTTAAACTTACATGAGTAATTCATGTGCAATAAGTGTGCTCCAACTGTTGCAGATACAATTGTCGTTCACAACTTAGAGCGTGATGGTTTTGTAATATGAATGAATGAATGAATTTGTTGACATTTTGAGTTAAAATTTTGAACAAAATGACCATACAGGATCTCATTTGAAAATGATAAAAAACAACAATTAATCAAACTGTCAACTATTATATGATAGCAGGCAAGTGCGCTCCTGGGACTTTAATTGCGAAACTTCCGATACCATAAATTTAGAACAATGCTTTAATTTATGTCATACCGTCACTGATGGCTCAACGAAATACTACTGTGGAGTATAGTCGCATTTCGAAATTTGACATTTGACCATTTTTGAGCTTGTTTCAGAGTCTTCAACTCCTCTGGGTATGCCGCTGATACCATGACGGAATACAGATGGCCTAGACCACTCCGTAGCTCTAGGTAGCGGAATCTTTTAAGATAAGTTACTGACAACGGTCATTAATAATCACAACACCCTTCCTAGACCTATTTAGGAAATCAAGTAATTGACCATTTGTACAAGGTCATGACCGAATTTTGAAAGCTGAGTAATTGCCATTTCTGGAGGAAAAAATTCTTCCCCACAAACGTTTCGAATTGAAATGCTGCCGTGCAATATTGGGCCTAGGATTACGCAGAGGGGGCTCCAAGAAGGACAGATTCTGCAGCCATCATTGCGAGCTCAAACTTAGGCAATGGCTTACCAACTGCAGACATACCAGTAACAGAATTTTGACACTAACAAAAATAAAATACGATATATTTGTAGCATGATGATAAACGCTTACTGAAACCGGTTTACCAGTCATATATAAAATACAATTCATAATTTATATACACATGAAACGTAATAAAGGTTATTGGTGAACAAAGTTTGAATCAGCCAGGGGGTGATACCTACCGCTTTCGGCTGATTGGAGGTTTCGATCGTATTTCAGAAAATAGTTTTAAGTCTAGATTTTTTGCAAAACTACATTTTCAGTTGCAATAATTCGTTGTATAATGAGTATAACTATAGGATTTATGATAATAATCATTGTACAAAATATATAATAAATCTATGTACTTTTATTTATGATTATTAATCACCAATCGTTACCTAAGTATTGCGAGCAATATCATTTGAGTAATGCAAATTAGAAACGCAGTTAAAAGTGAAGCCGATATAAATTTGCAGGCAAATTTATTTACTATTACTCGCTCACTAATCAACAAATTTTACATCGGTGTTGGCTAGCGACGCCAGTCTGTCTAGTGTGCACTACAATGTGCGCCAGTTACGTTTTAACTCTATACAATTGCATAATTTATTCGTGGTTCGCTATAATAACAATTCCTGGCTGCTCTATTTGTGTGCGTTACAACAATAAACATCGCTAGCGTAAATAATTATGTTAAAAAAGAGGAAGGCGTTACCTGATTTGGACCACAACAGAAATGAACCAGAAGTATAGTTATCTACTGAATGTTTGCAGGAAATCTTCGGAAGCGAATGTCTTTAAAAACTTATTTTCTCCAAAGGAAAAAAATTTACCTGTTTAGTATTGTTTCTACCGGTTTCTTCTAAAGTCCGGCATATGGAATTTGTCGCCGTTCCGGCTTCAGAGAACAGTAGGTTCTATTTCTGCAATGTATCCGCTGTATATATTTAATACACTTTTAATATCGTCTGTTTAGTTTATACTAGTGGTGCATTTCCGAAAAGGATTTTCACTAGAACCTAAAAATTGTAAAACAGGCTTCTTCCTCTAGCAATATATGCCGTCTTCGTCAGATGCCGAAAACTATAAGTACAACCAGTCATTCGCACGAGCCAGTTGAGTCTAATTTAAATGAAACCACAGTTGGTTAGTGAGTTTGTGGTGGTAGCTTTATGCGACCGTACATTAACCGCAGGCTGCAGTTTTGAAACATACCATTTCGTCTAGTGAATTCAAAGCGTATAATCAGCCGGAATTATGGCTTGCTTCGGTTCTTGAACTCGACCAACTCATACGACACTTCGTCAAGATAAGGTATAATACTGGGCCCCTAGCTGAATCATTCTCTTAGGATTGACCGTGTTGTACGGTTTCACTGTTCAAAATTTCACAGTTTCTAGTTTCACTATTCACAAACTTGGATTTACTCCAGATGCCAAGAAATCACTGGCGTTCATATATCTGGCTGGCTTTAAACACTGGAAGAAATTTGTTGCACCGTTCGCAGTAACATGAGTTGTCAGCATGTCATCGCTTCCGCATCATCGCCACAATACGCACAGACTGTCTCGCATTAGCCTTCATTTAAAGGTAACATGTGTGAGAATCTAAAACGGGACTTATCGAAATCGTTTGAAGCATTAGGTTTCTACCCAGACAAGGGTTAAGTAAGTGGTTGTCTCTGTGGCTCGCATTTGCTTCCATAAATCAAAGAAATCAAACCAATATGGGCTTATCGTTGCTTCTAGTGATTGGCTAGTCCGCAATAGAATAAGTAATATTTTGGTCTGTCGCAACAAATGGCTAATAAACTCGTTCAATGCATACAAATCCAACATGTCCTCGATGTCCTTTATAACTTGACACGAAGTTTTTTCGTACAATTCGTGATTTTGTGGCTTCAAATGACGAATCTACAGCCAATGCCTCCGTTGTTCCACTATTCCTAAACCCATAGCTCACTCGTAACGCTTCACAGCCAAGTGAAATCGATAACTACAACGCTGCCTTACACGGCTCCTACGAAATGTTGTATCTAACCAGCGTATTTCCATAAAACTGTCTGGGCTGTACGAAAAATTTACAGCATCCAGCCAGTCAGGAGCGCACCACGCTATTCAGAAGTGAGAAGGCCGGTTAAAAGCGAGAGGGTGGAAAATTGAGAGGTCTTGTCGAAATTTGGTGCAGCTAGCGCTATTGCTGTACCCTGAGGCCAGTTCTTAGGCTGCCGAATTGCATTAGCTGTCACTGGACTTCTTCGGTAGCTTACTTGGGGTTTTTGAACCACCTAA